>SKCR01017700.1:0-110452 GCA_019454045.1 Zanthoxylum bungeanum
CTACTAACATGTTAAACATTTACCTTTCTGTGTTGTAGCAGCTAATTATACAGAGATTAATCAAATGTGATGTGATACTTTTTCGATCGAAAGCAAATGGGCTGCTTTGTGGGCTTTGGCTGGAATACGGGCGAGATGCACAGGGTTTGGACCTTTGGTCAAACCTTGGTCTGGATAATGTTGAAAGGTATTGGGCTTATGTTGGACCTAAGGTGGAAAATCGATTATGCCCTTGGCCCAAATTTGGCCCGTACAAACATCATTGATCGAAGCATATCTAATAATGTTTGATTTCTTCTTTTAGTCACAACTTGTCAAGATAACTTGTGACATATAAATTAATTAAAATAATCTCTCGCAAGCTATATTAGATGTTAGAACCTTAAAGGGCTGCCTCAGTGGTAAAAGCCTTTGGCTTTAGTGGTTTACTCATTCTCAAGTTCAAGGTTCGAATCCCACTAGATGTATTTTCTTGGGGTCATGCTCCCTGGTGTAAAAAAACAGCGATTTATCCTGATTTGTGTTAGGAAACTTATGACGACATGGGGCACAAGTCATGTGGATTAGTTGAGGTGCGTGTACGCGGGCTTGAACACCCTGATTACAAAAAAAAATAGATGTTAGAACTCGTGGGCACAATGAAATCATTCATTCCAAAATCTTTTAATTGGCTCTGAAATTATATTCTGTGGATTAGCTAACCCAAAAGATTGAATTATGAGATAACCGGTTAATATTAGTATTAAGTCATCATCTTTAACTATATTAGTTTCCAAGGGACGTGGCTTGATGGTGTAGGGTTCAAGATCTCACCTTGAGGTTATGGGTTCGAATACATGAAGTTCGTTTTTAGTAAGAGCCTGTGACAGCCGGGGGGTTTTACCTACTTCGTTTAAGCCCGGAAATGGTGGTTTGGCGGTGGGGTTTCAACGATTTCAAAAAAAAAAATTAACCATATTATAACGATATTTGATATGAAAATATTAAATACTAATAATTGTGTTCTTTATTGCATGATTAGAACCAAATACAATGAAATCTTAGCTAGCAAAATGGAATCAAATGCTAAAATGATAGTTGTCAATTATAAGAAAGTAGACTTTTAAATAATTTATTTATAAAAATAATAATTTCAATTCATAAAAGCATGTACCAGGCCACCCCACCACAAAGCACCAAACCATATGCCCTCCTTTTTTTTTTGTTCTCTATTTTACTTTATGGACTTATATTCGGTAGATTTAAATTTTGTGTTGAGTTTAGATAATTATTTTAAATAATAATTTAAATATAATTAAATTTTAATTGTGTTTTATTATTAAAACAAGAGTAAAAAATAATATAGAAAATTTAAACACAAATATTCATTTCTAACACTTTTATAAATTCCTATTTAAAACCTTCGGTTCCCTTTCTTCTTCTTAAGCACTTGAACTCCTTTACTCCTCTCTCTCTCTTTCAATTGAGGGTTCTTAAGCGTTTTAAATATCAACAAAACCTTTTGTCCTTTGCATATTCTCTCTTTCATAAACCCACCAAAGTTCTTATTTTCTTTCACATAATGACAACAACAGAAGCGAAACCAGAAGCTAATGCAGAAGCTAAAGCTGAAGTTAAGGAGAAAGAAGCTGAAGAATATCAAGAGCATCTCAAGTATAAGGTAATAACTAAACAAAATATATTGCATGGCTTAAGTTGCAAGCATTATTATAATTATTTACCTTGTTTCCTCTGTTTTTCTTTTCAGACATGGGTGTTGAGAGTCTCCATCCACTGTGAAGGTTGCAAAAAGAAAGTTAAAAAGATCCTAACAAACATTGATGGTATGCATTAGTTACTCTCACTAAACCCTTCATATTTTGAAATTTTCCTTTTTTAGATGAATTTTCCTTTTTTAGATGAATTTTCATTTTGATTTTTTTCATACTCTTGCTAGAATCTTTAAGTTTTTAAATTAATTTTCTACTACTGATCTTTTCTCTCTCTTTGCAATTATGTAGTTAGCTCATTTCTACTTCAGCTCAAATCTCAAAGCTTTGTCAATTTTTCTCGACTGGGTTTTATTCATTTTTGGTAAATTTTCCATCCATTTTTGTTTTCCTCAGCTTTCCTGACTCAAATCTAATTTCTGTTTTCATTACCTTAAAAAAATCAATTTTTTCATTAACTGTTTGTTAATTTTTTTTAAAATATTCATTTGATTTTGCAGGTGTTTATACCACAAATATTGATTTGAGGCAACAAAAAGTAATAGTTATAGGAGATGTAGATGCTGAAACATTGATCAGGAAACTGGAAAAGAATGGGAAGCATGCAGAGCTATGGCCTGAATCAAAAGCAGAGCAAAAACAGAAAAAGAAAAGTAAATCCAAGAACAAAGAGAAGCAGCAGCAGCAACAACAAAGTGACCAAGAAAGCAGTGATCATGAAGGCAGCAATAACAACAACAAACCATCAGAAAAAGACAGTGTGAAAGTTGAAGTAACAGTTCAAGAACCATCCAAGAACAAAGAAATTGACAATGGTAGCACTGTTCATTTCATCAAAAGTAATGAAGTTGGTTCAAATAGTAAAACAGGTGGGCAAGTCAAGGAGTCAAATCCTGAGGTCAAGCAAACTGTGACCTTCTCGGCCAGTAGCCAGTCGCCGGTGGCTGGTGAGAGTGAGGGTGTTGTTGAGAAAACTGGAGGAGGTGGTGGTAAAAAGAAGAAAAAGAAGGGCCATAAAGGGAATAATAGCAATGGTAATGTTGGTATTGCTGAGGTTGAACCTTCTGGTGGTGATGCTGCACCAGCAGGTACTGGATCACCCATTCATGGGCCTTATGGGCCAAGCCATGGCCCATATCCATCTCCAGCCAGTTATAGCCCTCCACATCAGCATGGGTATCAATATCCTCAATATCCCCCACCACCACATTATTATACACCCCCAGCGTATGCTGTGAGTTACAACAGTGCATACCCTAGGCCTAGCAACAATACATCGTATTATGCTGCACCTACACCGTATTCATACGCGTATATGCATCCTGGTACGGGGAGTGAAATTCCACCATCCGATGTTGATTCCTCTGCTTCCCAGCCGTCTGATTCATTCGAGATATTCAGCGACGAGAACCCTAATGCATGTTCGATCATGTGAAGATCAATGTTGAGCGAAATGGTGTATTGAACATTCAAGGATATTGAGCTCATACTACTTGTATAAGTGAATGTGGGGTAATTTTGTAATATAATGTAGGTAGTAAGTAAAAGGAGGATCGTAGCTCAAGTTAGGGTAAAAAATAAGTGAGGCTCTTTAGATTTTCAACTATTGTGGGTGTTGGTTTAGCTTTTTGCAGTACTTCCACTCTTTTAAGGTAATTTGTCTTTTAAAAAATTATAATGTTAGCCTTCTAATGCTTCGTTGTTTGTAGGCCATTCTCAATTTTTTTCTGAAGCCGAAAGTAGATTTGGAATTTCGCTTTTTCTTGGATGGTGATTATTGATTAGTGGGCATATTTAGATTTTATAGGCTATCAAGCATGAATGCTTTAGTCGGTATAAAAGATTTTGTTGTTTAAGGTACACTTGGCAAAAAATATATATATATATATATAAAAAAATAGTGGCTTAAAATTTAAAGGGAAAGTAATATTTGACCAATCAAAACTTCATATAAACCCACTTAGACAAGTGTCATGGTCATTAAGCTTAATATGATTTTTTGTAATTAGTTGTAATAATGCTTAATCTGAAGTTTGTAGGCCATTCCCAATTTTTTCCTGAAGTGGAAAGTAGATTTGGAATTCGGCTTTTTCTTGGATGGTGATTATTGATTAATGGACAAATTTAGATTTTATAGGCTATCAAGCATGAATGCTTTAGTCGGTATAAGAGATTTTGTTGTTTAAAGTACACATGGCAAAAAAATAAAATAAAAAAAAGTGACTTAAAATTTAAAGGGAAAGTGATATTTGACCAATTAAAACTTTATATAATTAAACACAAGTGTCATGGTCATTAAGCTTAATATGATTTTCTCTTATTAGTTGGGTTGATGGTGATTTTTGCGCCTAAGTATGACTAAGAGCTCGAGAAGGAAAGGATAAAAATTTCGCATCCAGAACACTGTAGCCCGAGGAATAAGGCAATATTGGGACCGGAGACCGAGGACATCGGATCCAACCCGGCTACATGAGCTCGGCAGAGCGGGATAATATTTACCCTGGTTGCCTGACCAGATGAAAGAGCTTGGGACAACGCTGGTCAGGTATGGCACGAGAATTGGTCTTCTCCATAAAGTTCAGATATGGCGGGGGCAACTTGATGGTTCGTCCATCAATGTGTGCCCGCTGAAAATTCTGGCAAGATTGGGTATGAAAGCGACAGACTTGGACCCCTCCAGCATGACTATTAAGGCTTATGATGACAGTAAAAGGGGAGTTGAGGGTACTTTTGTGGCTATGGTCAAGGTAGGCCCGATTGAAGATGAAGTTGAGTTTACAGTGCTGGACATCCCAGCCACTTTTGCCTTGTTGTTGGGAAGGCCTTGGTTTCACAAACTTGGGGGCGTGCCTTCCACTTTACATCAAATGATCAAGTTCCCGTATGAGGGAGAATTTATTACTATCCGGGCTGAGGTAGATAATGACGTGGCCGCCTTGGAGATACAACCTTTCGCGAGGTTTCAGGTGTCAGCTACTTTTGAGGAGTGGGTGGATCCTAGGGTGGCTAGGATCATGAAAAAAATGAAGTTTGAGCCAGGTGAAGGTTCAAGATTACCAGATTTCAGAGGACAGACTACTCGGAAGGGTTTGGGGTACAAATCTGATGAAGAAAAGCCAAAGGTCAACAAAAAGGGCCTGAAACTGATGGAATGTTTTGTGAAAGCTTCAGGATATCAATGGGAGCCTGAACTTCTGGAAGTTAATGGAATTGTGGTACCTTGGTTTGAGATCTTCCAGGATATGTTGGGTAAGAAGCCGATAGTTGATGAAATTGTGAAGAAAGAATAAGAGAATTGGGAAGAAGAACTGATGAAGTTGTAGAGCCTGACTTTGGGAGAGAACAAAAAGCCTGAGGAAAACCTGGTTGCAGAGGAAGAAATGTCTATAGATGATGAAGACATTTACCTTCCTGATTTGTTTCAATGTACTTCTGCATTATCCAATAATAAAGACATCTCTTTTGCTTACTTGCTTGAGTCATTTCCATTTACTCTGCACGAATTAAGCATATTTGATATCATTTCGGCCAGAACTACTGCATTTAACCTTGGTACACCTGAGAGTCCCAAGGAAATTCTGATTGCAAGTGAAGTTACCTCCGAAGAGAGGGAGAAACTAGAAGAAGTGTTGGTCAGATATGCCAAAGTGTTTGCTTGGTCCTATGAGGACATGCCTGGGGTAGACAGAAATATTACCCAGCACACAATACCAACTTATCCGAACATGAGGCCAGTAAAACAGAAACTCCGACGGATGAGACCAGAATGGGCTGAGAAAGTCAGAGAGGAAGTTAAGAAACAGATAGATGTGGGGTTCCTGGAAGTAGTAAAGTATCCTGAGTGGTTGGCTAATATAGTGCCGGTGCCAAAGAAAGACGGGAAGGTCAGAATGTGTGTAGACTACAGAGATCTCAACAAGGCTTGTCCGAAAGATGATTTTCCTCTGTCGCATATAGATGTTCTGGTTGATAGTGCGGCTTTATCTGCTATGTATTCATTTGCAGATGGGTTTTCAGGTTACAATCAGGTTCTCATAGCTGAGGAAGACAAACACAAGACTGCATTTGTTACTGAGTGGGGTACTTATTGTTACAAGGTAATGCCATTTGGGCTTAAGAATGCGGGAGCTACTTATCAGCGGATGGCCACTACACTTTTCCACGACTTGATGCACAAAGAGATTGAGGTGTATGTGGATGACATGATGGTGAAATCAGAGACAAGAGTTGGGCATATTGAAGCACTAGAAAGGTTCCTTCAGAGAGTTGACAAATACAACCTACGGCTAAATCCCAAGAAATGTGTGTTTGGGGTGACATCAGGGAAATTGCTTGGTCATACAGTGGGAATGGGCGGAATAGAGGTAGATTCTGAGAAAATCAAGGCAATCACAAAAATGCCTGCACCGAAGACAGAAAAAAAGGTCAGAGCATTCTTGGGGAAGATTTAGTACATCAGTCGGTTCATCGCCAAGTTGACATCAGTATGTGAGCCTATCTTCAAACTATTGAGAAAAGATCAGCCCGTGAGATGGAATGAACAGTGTCAGACAGCCTTCGACAAAGTCAGAGAGTACTTGGTAAAGCCTCTTATATTGAAACCTCTGAGACTGGGAAGACCTTTGATATTGTATTTGGCTATAGAATCAGAAGCACTGGGGGCAATGATGGTACATACAGATGAGACATGGGTAGAACATGCAGTCTATTATCTGAGTAAGAAGATGCTCCCGTATGAGGCTCGGTATCAAGAAGTAGAGAAGATCTGTCTTGCCGTGGTATGGGCTTCCAGAAAGTTGCGACATTATTTCCAGTCTTACAAGATCCAGGTAGTGGCAAAGGAAAATCCTCTTAAATATCTTCATTCGGTGCCTTCACTAGTGGGAAAATTGGGCAGATGGTTAGTATTGCTGACAGAGTTTGACATTGAGTATCTCACCTCCAAAGTGATCAAAGGGCGAGCAGTAGCAGAGTTTCTAGCATTGCAACCTGTTGAAGGGGATCAATATAAGTTTGAATTTCCTGATGAAGAGATCCAAGCAATAACAGTTCAGAGATGGAAGATGTATTTTGACGGAGCAGTGAATTACAAGGGAGCCGGAATTGGGATCGTGATAGTGACCCCCGAGGGAGAGACTTTGCCTTTGGCCAAAATGTTGGCATTCAGAGTGACTAACAATATGGCTGAGTATGAAGCATGTGCTTTTGGTTTGACAGCATTGATAGCCTTGAAGGCCGGGAGTGTGGAAGTCTACGGAGATTCTATGTTGGTAGTCCAGCAGATGCGAGGAGAATGGGAATTGAAAGAAGAACGGTTGAAACCTTACCTTTTTTTACCTCAGAAAGTTGGCACAAGTTATCCCCGAGTGTAAGTTTCAGCATTTACCGAGAGAAGAGAATCAAATGGCAGATGCATTGGCTACACTTGCAGCAACTTGGGAAAATCCAGAGAAGTTAGTGATGAGACCATTGATATTGACAACAGCAAGCAGACCTATTTATGAGATAGAAATAATTCTGGAAGTTGAGGTCGACGACGGTAAACCTTGGTATTATGACATTCAGAGGTATCTGGAACATGTTGAACTCCCGGAAGGGGCAGGCAGAAAAGACAGAATAGCCATTCAGAAGTTAGCTTCCCAGCATGTGATTTTGAAAGGGGAACTGTACAAGAGGCAAGCAAACGGTATTCAGTTGAAGTGTTTGAGAAAAGAAGAAGCTCAGCATGTAATGGAAGAAATACACGCCGGGGTATGTGGTCCGCACATGAACGGGTTGAATCTGTTCCGCAAGATAGTGAGACAAGGTTTTTATTGGTCAACCATGGAAACAGACTGCGCGAAGATGGTAAAGCACTGTCATTACTGTCAAGCACATGGTAATTTGAATCACTTACCGCACACAGAGTTGCACGGGTTGTCAAAGCCGTGGCCTTTCTCAGCATGGGGAATTGATATGATTGGAGAAATTCAACCGAATGCATCGAATGGGCATCGCTTCATAATAGTGGCGGTGGACTACTTTTTGAAGTGGGTGGAAGTCGAGTCATTCCGCAATGTTACAGCAAAACAGATGGCAAAGTTTATAGCTCGGAACCTCATTTGTCGGTATGGTATGCCGCATCATGTAGTGACAGACAACAGAGTTCAGTTTCAAGGAGAGACGAAGGCAATGTTGTATAAATACGAGATAGGCCACCACAAGTCATCACCGTACAGGCCGAAGGCAAATGGGGCAGTTGGGGCAGCCAACAAGACTATAAAGATTATTTTAGCCAAGATGACAGAGAACTGCAGAGATTGGGCCGAGAAACTACCATATGCTTTGTGGGGGTACAGAACATCAGTAAGAACAGCAACATGGGCCACACCTTACTCTTTGGTCTATGGAATGGATGCAGTATTGCCAGTAGAAGTGGAAATACAGTCTATGAGGGTATTAACAGAGACAGAATTACCGGAACAGTAGTGGGCCACACAGAGGTTTGATCAGTTAACACAATTGGATGAGAAGAGAACGAAGTCTTTGTATAACATGTAGTTGTATTAGAAGAGACTAGCCCGAGCATTCAACAAGAAAGTACGCCCCACTAAGATCAGAAAGGGTGATTTGGTACTTAAGCAATCAAGGCCTTCGACGACAGATCCAAGAGGAAAGTTCAGACCTAACTGGGAAGGACCTTACATAGTGCAGAAGGTAATGGGAAATAGAGCAGTGAAGCTATCAGACTTGGAGGGGAACGAGTTCACCGAGCCGATCAACGTAGACAGATTAAAGCAGTACTTTCCCTGAGGGAGAGAAGACTGAGCAGCCACCAAGGAAATTGGCAGAAGACCTAACCTAACGGGATAAGAAAATCATTCATGCATACACGTAACATTGCATTCTCTTCGTGTTTGTTTTTTTTTTTGGTTTTGTGTTCGCAGGTTCGAAGAAAAGAGAAAGCGACAGAAATGAGCCAAACAACGTCAGTTTTGGGGATGAGTCCCAAGGGGCGAGGCCCACATCAACTGTTTTTGGGGATAAGTCCCAGGGGCGAGGCCCATATCAGCTTGGGGCGAGGCCCATGTCAGCTTGAGGGCGAGGCCCACATCATCAGCAGTTTTGGGATGCGTCCCAGGGTCGAGGTATCACTGTTGACAGTTGCAGTTCCGGGATGCGTCCCAGGGTCGAGGGCCCACTACATCATTTGTTCTAGGGCGAGGCCCTCATTTCCAGCGGTATCGGGATACGTCCCAGGTTCGAGGTGCCCCCGTTGTCGGTTGCAGTTATTGGGATACATCCCAGGATCGAGGTCCACTGCAGCACCAACTCAGCTCGAGGCAGCAGACGAGCCAGGTAAGTGAAAATGCATTGCATAAATTTGATAGGATTGTTCAAAGTCACACACTGCACAAGTCCCATCAAAGTGGGGGCGACTGTAGGCATTGCATTTTTTGCATGTGAAACCGGATGATGAGTCTCTGTTGGAGGCACTACATTTTTAGTTAAGGATATTGCGGGAAACGGTCGTCGGAAGGGAATCGGTATTTCGTTAGATCCTTGTTCACTTATTTAGCGTCAAACTCACTTGTTGGACCCCCGTTTAGATTACCTTTGGCACAGAAAAACCAAAAACCTTTTAATCTAGCCCATACAGACCTAACCCACTCACCAAGCCAAACCAAGCCCACACCACATCTAGCCCACACGCCCACCAAGACTAGGCCCACACGCCCATCACCCTAAATTACACCCAAATTAAATAAAATATTAAATAAAATATTAATTAGATAATGTAATTGAATTAAATAAAATAATTAAACCATTTACCAATTAAATAAAAAATATAATCATACCTAATTTAGATAAATCAAATATATTAAGTTCCTAACTAAACAAAATTATATACTAAATTATTGAAATATCATGCCTAATTAAATCACTCATAACCAATTTAAATATATTGACTTCCTAATCTAAACCAATCTTATCTCCATCAAATCCATTGCTTTCCTTCTTTAACACTATATCAAATCCCTTCCTTGTGAGACAAGGAGAAGCCCTAGCCCTTCTCTATATAAACAACCCATAACCAAGACATGCATTCCCCTAGCTCATACACACAACTCACACGCAAATCACAGCAAGAAACCCTAGACATTACACGCAAATCACAAGAAAAATAGCAAACAATTCTCTTCATCCCCACCCTCACATTACCAAAAATACAGCAGCCATTTACAGTCCCTACAACCATAAAAACATCCCAAAATCACCTTAAAATAGTAGCAAATTAACCCAAAAAATAGTAGCAAATTAACCCCAAAACAGAAGCCATTCACGCCAAAACAATGACATGAATAATGAGCAAAAAATACAGAGGAAACAGCAGCAAAATGGAGGCCAAACAGCAAGCAAAACAGTAAAACAGTGAGCTAAGACGCTAAACCAGTGAACCGAAGAAGTTGAGGAGCTTTACCCTTCCGATCTCCGTGAAACGCAAGTCTGAAAGTCGGCAAAAAGGTTAGACCTGAGGGTATTTTCCACATTCGTTTTCTGTTTTATTTTTATTATTCATTGAGTATTGTTCGCATGATTGTTATGATAAATATGCATGGATTACGAAGTATTGTATGTTGTGGCCTTGGAATAAAATGAAAGATGTGTCAACTCTCGTGGTATATCAGATGGAAACCCGGACATAAATTTCATAGCCGATTCTGAATGGACGGTAGTATGATCTGTACTCGGGATACAACTCCACGTACCGCTTGAGTAAACGACACTTTCTTTTGTTTTATGTTGCTTTGATTTATTTATTATTCGTCATTTAAATTCCGCATGTTACTTGTTTATGCATGATGCGATCGAGTGCATGGGCTTAGTAAGTCGGATTAAAGGTCCCCTATTTGGAGGAGTTAAAACCCTTTACCACGATGCTTTGCCGCGCCGGTTGATGTGTGTTCGGTTGAAAGTAAGATATGTTCAATCGGGCATACTAAGTTTGATATTATTGTCGTTATTCTTTGTATGCATGATGCGATCGAGCGTATGGGCTTAGTAAGTCGGATTACAGGTCCCCTATTTGGAGGGGTTAAAATCCTTTACCACGATGCTTTTCCGCGCCGATTGGTGTATATTCGATTAGATGCGAGATGAGTTCAATCGGATACGTGAGGTCCCATATTGTGGATTTGTTTGTCAATAAATGTGTTGCATGCAACATGTCTGGTTCCGTTCGAATGCGTTCTCGAACGCTACGCGAACGCGGTCGCATTTTTTTAGTTTCATTATGCATCAGGTCGGTTCCGTTCGAATGCGTTCTCGAACGCCACACGAACATGAACCTTCTGTTTACCGTTCGAACGCGTTCTCGAACGCTACGTGAACGCACACGCATTTTCTTAGTTTCATCATGCATCAGGTCTGGTTCCGTTCGAACGCGTTCTCGAACGCTATACGAACGCGAACCTTCTATTTACCGTTCGAACGCGTTCTCAAACGCTACGCGAACACGCACGCATTTTCTTAGTGTTTCATGCATCAGGTCCGGCTCCGTTCGAACGCGTTCTCGAACTCTATGCGAACGCGCACCTACTGAACTGAGTCATTTTTATCAGATTTCATACATAATTGTTCCTAGTAGCTATCCCTTCGTATGATGAACCTGATTGCTTCTCTGTATTACGCAAGATTGTGTAGGTGTCGTTCATCTGTATTCCCCACATGTATAAGTACAATGTGTTTATCGTATTACAATTCATATATCCATGTCATGATAGCGTTTGAGTATTATTTCTTGTGGTATATTGGATGGAAACCCAGACATAAATTCTGTAGCCGATTCTGAATGGACGGTAGTGCGGTCTGTACTTGGGATACAATTCCACGTACCACTTGGAAAAGTGCTCACATGTGTGTTTGTGTCCATATTAGTTATCTTCTTTTGCACCACGTCATAGCATGCTTACTTTAATGCCTAATTGCATCCTTAAGTGTCTTTTTGCATTATGTACTTAGTTGACTCTTTTATTTACACATGGACATATAATGGCTATTTGTTTATGCTTCAACACGTATAAGTATGACATGTCTATGAAATCACATGTTCGCCATTATTTGATTCGCTTTTATGTGTGCTTGCGTGGTTAGTGTGTGCTTGTGTTTCCATGAATACAATATGCCAATGAAGTTGTGTGTTCGTTGCTACTTTGATTTACTTTCAAGCATGCAATATTAAATGTAAGATATATGCAAATTTAGGTGTAAGTTTTATTTTTGCGCATATGAACTTAGAAGTATTATACTCTTGGAAATAAGTGTTACTTAAGCTTGATTAAATTATTACACAAACCCTTTCATTACAAATGACATAAGTAAGGGACCATTCCAAACCCAACGGTTTGAGGTCTTCCCTTGCGAGGGGTGAGTGCGGCCTTAAATCTCATTTTCCCGGTTCACACTGGGTGGCGACTCCATTATTCTCCGGTTTAGTCCCCCGTGGAATACTCCGTACTCCCAACCGGGACGTGAGCCTAGAACAACATGCGTCGTCCAGTTCCTGTGTCCTACAGGTATATTGTCAACGTTCGATAGGTCATAACAATGAATTTATGTGTTGTTAACATATATAAGATAATTTATCAATTACTTTAGAACTTGGTGTGTTGAGAATTAAATATCCTCTGATTTTTGGTTTGGGATGTGAAACCTTCAATTGTGTAATAAAAAGAATCAATATCTGATATAAGAACTTGATGTAAAAGGGATTTCTGACGCTTTGCTATTTCTCTCTATTGATAATTCCTGCATAATTTTCATAATATTTAGTTTAAATTACCAACTAAATCTTTTATTTAATTAAGTTACTGTTAAATTTTTTGCTTGAGTAAGATAGTTCCTTATAACTATCTCTCTAGGGAATCGACTCCCCAACTATATTGCGATAACCGTAATTACTTTTTGGGCGTAATCAAAATTTGGCACCGTTGTCGGGGAGACGGTTTACAAGAAAATGAGCAAGTTTGCTTGGTCAACAACAAAAGTGGTAACTTCGTTCCTTTCTTTACTTTTTTTGTTTTTATTTATTTTATTTCTTTCTTCTATTTCAGTTTTAATTTTAGTTTAGATTTTTATTCTTAGTTTAGTCTTTTATTCCTGTTTCTCGCTTTACTTGTGTTTAATTGCATGCCTAGACGTAGAGACCGGTTTGGTAGATTTGTAAGGATTGAAGAGGAAAACTCAGACTCAGAAAGTCTGTTTGATAATCTTTTTGCCACATCGTCCACATCTAGCACACACAGCATGAGTGAGTATGAGAGACCACCCATGCGGTCTCTTAAGGAATAACTCCACCCTACACGCACAGCTACACCATCGTGCATAATGTTATCTCCTAATGCACCACAAATAGACTTTAAATCGGGGATGATACAGTATCTCCCGACCTTTCATGGTTTGGAGAACGAGAATCTCTATATGCACATTAGAGAGTTTGAAGAGGTCGTAGCAACCTTCCATGAACGGTTTGGAACCACTGACACAATTAGACTTAAGTTCTTCCCTTTCGCCCTTAAGGATATAGCTAAGGGTCGGTTGTATTCTCTCAGACCTTGGTCAATAGGATCATGGGGTGAGATGACACAAGCATTTTTCAACAAATACTTCCCACACCATAAGACTAATGCCTTGAAACGACAAATCTCCACCTTTTCCCAAAGAGTAGTGAAACTCTTTATCAAACATGGGAGAGGTTCAAAGAGATGTTAGCAAGTTGTCCTCACCACGGGTATGAGCGTTGGCACCTGGTAAGCTATTTTTATGACGGTCTAACCCCTAGGGAGTGCCAATTCGTGGAGACTATGTGTAATGGTGAGTTCATCCGAAATGACCCTGATAAAGCATTAGAGTATTTGAATGACTTAGCTGAGAAATCTCACACTTGGACTGGACCTAATGCCATAGATAGTACTGATAGGGCACACCCCACTTCTTCTAGAGGCATACAACACCTTAGGGAAGAAGATAATCTTATAACACATGTTGAGCTATTAACTAGAGAGATATGAGCCTTAAAAGCCAAATACGGCAATACCATACATGCGGTAACCCAGTTAGAGCCTCAAGGGGTATGTTTTGTATCTAATGGGGCTGATCATTTGGCCCAAGACTGTCCTGTATATGGTGAGATAGGGGGAACATATTAGGAATAATAACAATACATTGGGAATGTACAAAAAACCTTATACACCGTATTCAGACACTTATAACCCTATTTGGCGAAACCATCCCAATTATAGTTTGATACAGGAGTCTCAACAGCCAACTCAAACACCACCACCTAGAGGCTACATTGTTCCTCAGTATCACACACCTGCCGTTTCTAGGAATTCCTTCGAGGATACTATGCAAGCATTTGTGGAGGCCCAAAACAAAACTAATCAAAATTTTGAGTCACTAATAACCCAAATGGTTTATGAGAATAAGGAGATTAAGAGTCAAGTCTCCAAATTGACTAATGCCTTAAGTGTGAAAGAACTGGGCAAATTCCCATCTCAAGCTCAACCTAACCCACAAGGGCAACACATGGCACATGCTAATCATGAGGGAGCCAATGTAAAGGGTGTTAATGTCATAATCACTAGGAGTGGAAATGAGGTAGGGATGCAGGACACTGCAGATGCCACCAATGATAATAGTGTAGATACCCATCAGGAAGATCAAATGATACATATCCCAGTTAGAGTACCCTTTCCTAAAGCTCTTAGGCCCACTACTAGAGCTGCAGACCCAAAGGGTGAGATCCTGGAGCATCTTAAGCAAGTAAAGATTAACCTTCTATTGTTACATGTGATAAAACAAGTGCCCATATATGCGAAGGTTTTAAAGGATCTATGCACCATGAAGAGGAAACATCACATGAAGAAAATTGCATTCCTTACAGAGCAAGGCAGTGCAGTGATTGAGCAAAAGGCCCCACCAAAATATAAAGATTCGGGCTGTTCCACTATCATTTGCCACATTGGCACTTATGAGTTTGGTCAAGCTCTACTAGATCTAGGCGCGAGTGTTAATCTCATGCCATACTCTATCTATATACAATTGGGGCTTGGAGAGATTAAGCCTACATCTGTTGTTTTGCAGCTAGCTATTCGCTCTGTCAGAACTCCACGAGGGCTAGTTGAGGACGTCTTACTCCAAATCGATAAATTCTACTACCCATATGATTTTTTGATTCTAGATACCCAATTTATGGTTAAAACTGAATCCAAAATTCCTCTCATCTTGGGTAGACCTTTCCTTACCACATCCAATGCCCTTATTAACTATAGGAATGGTCACAAGAAATTGTCATTCAGGAACATGACATTGGAAGTTAATATTTTTGACGTCGGGAAATAGCCACAAGATGACAATGAATGTCACCATACATACCTGATAGACACACATGTGCCAGAAGTAGCCTCACATTCAACATAATTCTAACCCTCCTGATCATCTTCTTATTAATTCAAACATATTAGATACTCTTGACTCAACTGAACCTCTTGATAACTCTACTGGCTGTTCTGTTTTGCAAAAAACATGGAACAATAGTGTGGCAGCCACAGTTTGAAGCTCTGCTAGGAGAAAGGGAGAAACCGAAGCCTTCTGCAGTTGAAACACCAATAGTTGAACTAAAGCCATTACCAGAAGGGCATTGACATGGGTTTTTTGGATCGGGGGAGACCTTTCCTGTTAATTTCATCAGGGCTGAGTGCACCGCAAAGTAAAAAATTACTTGACATGTAAAGTGAGCTTAAATCGGCACTTGGCTGGACCATAAGAGACATTAAAGGTATCAGCTCATTGATTTGCTCCCAATAGATTCACCTAGAAGATGGAGTTATTCCTCGTAGAGACCTTCAACGTAGACTTAACCCTACTATGAAATAAGTGTTGAGAAATGAAGTTATAAAGTTACTAGATGTGGGTATTATATACCCAATTGCTAATAGTAAATGGTTCAGTCTTATGCAGGTTGTTCCCAATAAATCGGGTGTTACTTTTGTGCAAAACGATGCAGGAGAACTATTTTCTACAATGGTAGTCACAGGCTGGCGCATATGCATAGACTATAAGAAGTTGAATGATGCCACTCGAAAATATCATTTCCCGCTTCCCTTTATTGACCAGATTATTGAACGGGTAGTAGGTCACCCATTCTATTGCTTTCTAGATGGTTACTCAGGATACTACCAAATTGAGATCTCCTTAGAAGATCAAGAAAAAACCACATTCACCTGCCCATTGGGTACTTATGCTTTTCGCCGCATGCAAATTGGTTTATGCAATGCCCCCGCCATTTTTCAAATATGCATGCTGAGTATTTTTACTGATATGATCGAGAAGTGTATGGAGGTGTTTATGGATGACCTAACAGTGTTTGGTGATTCCATTGATGCATGTTTACTTAATTTGGAAGCAGAGTTAAGTCAATGTCAAGAAAAAAGACTCACCTTGAATTGGGAAAAGTATCATTTCATGGTCCTTTCGGGAATTGTTCTAGGTCATATTATTTATTCCAAGGGCATTGAAGTCGATAAATCAAAAATTGAGTTGATATCCAAGCTGCCGATACCCAAAACTGTGAAAGATGTTTGATCTTTTCTTGGGCATGTTGATTTCTATAGGAGATTTATACGGAACTTTTCCTCGATATATAGACCACTTTGTAACCTCATTGTTAAAGACTCTTTGTTTGAATGGACACAAGAATGCGAAGATGCCTTCAAGACGTTAGTCACTAAAGTTACCTCTGCCCCAATTATGCAACCACCTAACTGGAATCTACCATTTGAGATTACGTGTGATGCTAGTGACTACACAGTTGGGGCAGTGTTAGTACAACGAATAGAATGGAAACCTTTTGTCGTATATTATGCTAGCAGAACCTTAAATATTGCTCAAATGAACTATTCCACAACTGAAAAAGAGCTGTTAGCTGTAGTTTTTGCTTTGGACAAATTTTGTGCATACCTTATTGGCTCACCCATCACATTTTTTACTCATCACACAGCTCTTAAGTATCTTCTTTCGAAGAAATATGTTAAGGCAAGATTGATTTGGTGGATCCTGTTGTTACAAGAATTCGATCTAACCATCAAAGATAAAAAGGGTGTTGAAAATATGGTGGCAGATCACTTATCTCGCTTGGAGTTTACCGACTCTGCCGATGGCCCACCAATTCGTGATGATTTCCCTGATGAACATCTTTTTGCGGTCACTCGAGCACCATGGTATGCACATATTGTCAATTATTTAGTCTCCGGTGATTGTCCATCAATTTGGAGTGCACAAGACAAACGTAAATTCCTGGTCGAGGTATGTAATTTTTATTGGGATTATCCTTATCTATTTAAGTACTGCCTGTAGGCACTGTATTTTTGCATATAAGTCCCGATGAGGAGTCTCACATGGAGACACTACCTCTTTAAATTGTGGAAGTCGCTGGAAAAGGACGTCGGAAGGGAAGAGTCAGAAATTGACACCTTGGTGGATTTAATTCGCTTGTTTAGCTTCGGGTTCGCTTGTTGGACCTATGTTTTAAAACACATCATTAGCCCAAACCCCCACAAGACACACCCCAAGCCCATCCAAAGCCCATTTTGCCCAAGCCCAATCCAAATATAATTAAAACATTTAAAACACATGTCACAAATTAAGTAAAATTACCAAAGATTTGAATTCAATTAATTAATTCACTCACCAAATTTAAAGATATTCCCCACCAAAATTACATAATTTATTTCCTTTTTAAAATTAATTAAGATACACACACATTTACTTGATTTCTTTCCATTTTAAAATCCCATGCACAAAGAAAACCCTAATAGCCTCACATGTCCCCTCTCTTTCTTCTCTCACTCTCACGCACGGCTTCCCTCTCTCTCTATATAAACAACAACAAACCCTAAACACGAGGCCTCTCCTTCATCACTCACAGCCCCTTCCAACAAAACAAAAGCAACCTCACCCCTTAGACAGCCACGCCCTTCTCACAAAGCCGAATCAAACCCTAGCTCATCTCTCTCTCCCACTCAGCTCAAACACCAAAAAAACCCAACTGACCACGCAGCTCTCTCATTAAAACCACACAAACCGACCAAAGCTAAGCCCCGCTCAGCCTCTCAACTCCACTCACGCACCCTTTGACCAGCCTTCAACTCACGCACTAATAAACTCCCCACTTCACGTTGAAGCCTTCAATAGCCCCCTTCACGTTGAAGCTTTCACCAGCCCATTTCACGCACAACAACTCCCCACTTCACGTTGAAGCCCTCAACAGCCCCATTCCCGTTGAAGCCTTCACTAGCCCTCTTCACGTACAACAACACCCATCTCCATCGAGCAGCCCTGGACATAAAGCAGCCACTGGCCGAATAAATAACACACAAACACTTGCCCTCTTTCCACACACAATAATACCCATCCAGAAGCCCTAAAGCCACGCCAAAATAGCAACCAATACTGCCACATATATCCTCCACAAACTGTACTGAAAACAACCCAGAAACTGCCCAAATTACTGTATAAAACAACAGCCCCGATCCCCCTTAAAATGCAAAAACAGTCCCTTATTTACCGTAAAATAGTGACAAAAAAATACAGCGAAAACAACGGCAAAACAGAGTAAAAATAGCAGCCCAAATAGCGAAACAGCGAAAGGAAAGGTTGAACCAGTGAACAAGAGGATGTAAGGAGCATCAACCCTTCCGACAACCGCATACCACACTTTCGATAGACGACTAAAGAGGTTAGACCTGAGGGTACCCCTTTTTATTTATTCTCCTTTATTTTCATTTATTTTCTTACTTTATTTCGCATGAGTATTGTGGATTGGTGCATGATGTGATTTCCAGATGAACGAAATATGTGTTCTCTCTTGTGATATATCGGATGGAAACCCGGACGTAAATTCCGTAGCCGAATCCGAATGGACGGTATTGCAGTTTGCACTTGGGATACAATGCCACGTACCACTTGAGAGATTCACATGTTTCGTTTCATCCAACCTTGTGTTTGAGCATGATTTAGTCGTCAGTATGTTATTACTTTCTGCATGTTACTTATTTATGCATTATAATGTAATGCGCATGGGAAAATCAAGTTGGATTAAAGGTCCTCCGCTTCGGGGGATGAAAAGCCTAAGGGCTACCTTTGCTACGACATTTTGCTACGCCAGACGAAATATGTTTGATTGAATGTGAGATATGTTTAATCGGACATACGGAGTTCCACATTATTGTCTCATTCATTTGTATGCATTGTAATATAATGCGTATGGGCTAACTAGGGTGGATTAAAGGTCCTCTATTCAAGGGAAATGCCTAAAGGTTACCTTTACCACGATTTTTTGCCGTGCCGAACGAAGTATGTTTGATTGAATGTGAGATATGTTTAATCGGATATACGAAGTTCCACATTATTGTCTCATTCATTTGTATGCATTGTAATATAATGCACATGGGCTAACTAGGGTGGATTAAAGGTCCTGTATTCGAGGGAAATGCCTGAAGGCTACCTTTACCACGATGTTTTGCCGCGCCTTATATTATGTCATTTACCATTTGCATATCATCGCTTTATTTACGCATGCATTGCATTCTAGTGCGCATGGGATAACTAGGGTGGATTAAAGGTCCTCTATTCGAGGGAAATACGTAAAGGCTACTTTTACCACGATGTTTTGCCGTGCCGGACGAGGTACACTCGATTGAACGTGAAATGTGTTCAATCGGGCATACAAGGTCCCATATTATTTATTTGTTTATCCATGCATGTGTTTGTGTCATTTCAGATGCCATTTTGGCAATCTCGTTCGAATGCGTTTCCAAACACTATAAGAACGTATGCATTCTGCCTCATTCCATTCGAACGCATTTACAAACGCTACATGAACGTATGCATTCTGCCTCATTCCGTTCGAACGCATTTATGAACGCTACTCGAACGCACATCTATTTTATTTTATCATGCATCAGGTCTTACCCCGTTCGAACGTGTTTCCATACGCTATACGAACGCGAACCTTCTGTTCACCGTTCGAACGTGTTTTCAAACGCTACACGAATGCACATACAGTGAACAGACTTCTTTTCGTCACATTTCATGCATGCTTGCTTCTTTGATCATTTCTTTTTGCACCATATGATTAGTCACATCATTTCATTATTTACGCTTAGGAAATTATCATCCATTTATATTTCCGCATTTATTTATTCGATATGCTCATGAGATTGTGTGCTCGATTTTATTATTTATGCCTTGATAGTTGTTATCAGTTACATTATTACACTTTATTGTTTAATACGTTCATGAATTATGTATTTTGCCTTCATTTTTTCATTTACGATTATGGGTGTGCAAACTTGCATGTTGCTTAAATTATCTGGTATGTGTTGCATGAGATTTGGTTGTACTATTGCATAAATCATTTCATTACAAGTGGCATAAGTAAGGGACCATTCCAAACCCAATGGTTTGAGGTCTTCCCTTACGAGGGGTGAGTGCGGCCTTAAATCATTTTCCCGGTTCACACCAGGTGGCGACTCCATTTTTAGTTCTCCGGTTTAGTCCCCCGTGGGCTACTCCGTACTCCCAACCAGGCGGCGAGCCTGGAACAGCGTCGTCGATTTCTATGTCCTATAGTCTGGCGACTCCACTAGGGATAGAGAATCGGCCCCAAAATAATGTCTTGTAATGTTTGTGATTTGTGCTTTAGTTAACCGTGTCTACCGTGGGTTGAAGAGGTTTAATCAAATGCATTATTAGAGCTTGGTAATGGTTTGGTGTCTTCCTTCATTCACTACCTTTCTATCACTGAAGGGAAAGGCCGTGAAGGCACATAGATAATCATTCACTCGAAGCTTACTGTGATGGACTAATTTGGAGGACTTGTTGTTTATTCCTATCACCAAGGCGATAAGAGCCTAAGAGGCTTGGGTATTTAAGAGAGTTCGCTCCGCCCTCCCTCTAGGGAATCTATAGTAGGAAATCCATTTGACAGTCAGTCATGTACCATAACTCGTTGGCACGTACCTTAGCGTATAAAAAGGGTACACTCACTTGGTCGCTCAGATCCTTGAGTAGGGAGACCGAGTTGTGGGCAATCATTCATCTGTTGGTGTTTGCTAAGGTCTTAAGATCATAAAATAAGCATGAAATAAGTGTGAATACAAATCAACGAAGTTGCGGAATACTCACATCGATCGGTTAAGCGACGCGCAAGGCAACAAAATCAACTTTCTGCCTCTATGGACTGCTCGGCAGTAGCAGTGAAAGAGCTCACTATTTTTGGCCATTGATGTCTTCTTCCAAGCTCCAAGCTTCGTCAAACGATTCCCGGCTCTTGGGTGGACTTCCCTATCACCTTCGCATGTCTCTCAGAGTGCTAGCTCTCTTGATTTTTGCCACAAAAAACCAATCACTTGCTTCCCTCATGCTCGGTTTTGCCCAACAAAAACAGAACAAGAAAATGGCAGTGAATACCGAGAGAGAGGAGAAGAATTTTGAGAGAGAGAGATGATAAAATGTGTAATTGTTATTTGGTAAATGAATTTCTAAAATCATATACCCACTTTGCTTTCAAAAAGTCAAAGTAATTAAACAACAATATATTCCATTCAAGCTTTCAAAAAGCTTTTCAACAACTCCCATCAAGTCACATCTTTCAATCATGTTGTCAAGTCACATCACTCAAAGTGACAAGTGATTTGACGCTTGATACGACTAATGATTTAACGCTTGATTTGACTTGCGTGCCGCACTCGAATTCGAAATACGAATACACTCGCAAACAATCCTAGGCTCGGGTTCGCTAATTCCAAATTAACAAATTTTTCGTTGCGACGCAATTAAATGATTACGCCTAGCGAAGTCACTATTCACGTCGCTAACGAATTAATTCTAAATTAATTCGTTCGCCCGAATTAAAATCTAATTATAATTCCGCGTCAAAATCCAATTTCGTTTAATATATTGAATATATTAATTTATCGATTAATTCCAAATTAATCGTTATCTCTCTTTAATTGATATTTTATCCCAGATAAAATATCTCCGCAATTAATCCCAGATTAATTTTCTCTCTTTAATTAATCCCAGATTAATAAAAGTGCGAGTCATACGTTATCGGTTAATCTTTGGGAAGCGACCCATGAGATCCCCGGATATGTTGGCAGTAAATTCGGTCGCCGGACTATCCGAACACGTGAGTACCTCGTTTTACGTTTATACCGATTTACAAGACAAGGTTGGCTTCTAGCAAAGCGCCATGCCTACCCAATTCTCCAGAAATATCCTTACAGGAATAAAGTATCTATATCAGGCGAAGTATACGTAGTATTATGTATGTCGATCTAGTATCGGATGATCACGTGCTAGGCTTGGGGCTAGAATTGTGTCTGCCCCGTACGAAGCACATATCGGATGTCTGGTAACTAGTCTCTATAATCGGATAAACCTGACCTAGTCATTTTATCCCGATGACTGCAGTACTTAAGAGTACTAGTACCGTATCCTACGCGACCATCATCTCCATATGACTGGAGTGACACTTTCGTCTTGTCATCACACCCAACACACAACGATTCTCAATATACCCAGCATAGGCGTACACAGAACCTGTTAAAGCCCTGGATGACCGCAACCAAAGTATATTGATTGTCACAAGTATTAGAGGTGCAAGTCTCAGGTTAAGACCAAATACACCTACCCTGATTTCAGACTTCCATACACACATAGTCATACTACTAATGGAATTCCGAGGGGGTCTATCCAGAGCGAAGCTGTTTCCCGTACCATCGGTAAAACAAAAACTCCTATTACACTTGCATGAGTATCCTATACCAAAATATATGAGAACTATGACGTTTGTGCCCTCACAACGCGCACAAGTGTAATACTAGTCTTTTACGCATTTATCGATGTCCAATCTCGATAATACTCTGACTAGGGATTTTTAATGATTTATCCTTTGTGGACTGATACTGTCTCATATCATTCTCAGTCCAGGAACAAATCATAGGGACCTCCTATCATTTATATATCTAGGTGATCCAATCACAAATGATAAGAGTGCAATATCCTTCGTTACAAAGTTAATTTGTACAACAACACCATGATGTATACAAATAGTGACGCTATGGGTCATAATTATCCAACAATCTCCCACTTGGCCTATAGCCAGTCACTCGAGTGTCTTACACCCGAACTATGTACGGTTGGCTCAAACTACTGGGAAATGCTATCGTCAACGGATTTGCATGATTATCGTCTGATGCGATTTATTCGATCATCACATCGCCACGATGTATGATCCGAACGAATCAGATGAATATCGAAGTATGTATCTGGATCGTTGATGAGACCATTAATTCTTTAGCATGTGCTGACACCTAGCTCAGCTGCTAACAAAATTATATCTAATCTAATTAGTTTTTTATCGACCCAAAAGGCTTCTATTGCCGCCTCAGCTCCAGCAATAACCCACATTAGTTGTTTATTCGGTAACAGTATCTCGCTTGGAAGATTTCCAGCTCACTGTTCCGTCATTCAAAATGTATAGTACTGTTTGCGACTTATAGTTGTCTAATCGGTTTAGGAAACTTGTAGTAGTGATCCCAGTCACTTCAAGTTCTCCTTCTCCATAGTCTAAGAATGTATCCTTAGTTCTCTAAGAAACTAACAGATGTTCTTAACATCAATCCAGTGACTATCACTTGGATTGGCCTGTTTGTGAATCCATATGCTCAAAGCGTATGAGACACCAGGATTGAAAGCCAAGCTTTCACCGATTATATTATGGGAATTTCATTTCTAAGAAATGATATATTTTCATTATTGTATAGGACAGCCACTGTCAGTGCGCTCCCATTAACCCTCTTATATACACAAGAATCTTTTCGTTTTGAATTAAATCATAAACCATTACGATCACATCAAAACGACAATTCCAAGAACCTAATGCTTGATTCAATCCAAACATGGATCGAATAACCTGCAAACCTTGTTTGCTAGTTTTGGTACGAAAAAACCAACAGGATGTTGTAAACGTCCTCCGAAAGGTTTCCTTTTCAGGAAAGCGATTTTCCCGTTTGTTGGATAAAATGACCCATAGCGTCACTATTTGCACAGATCATTGTGTTGTTGTAGCAAATTAACTATGTGACAAGGAAATTGCACTCTCATCATTTGTGATTAAATCACCATAGATATATAAATGAAGAGAGGTCCATATGATTAGTTCCTGGATTGAGATGATATGAGACAGTATCAGTCCACGAAGGATTAATCATTAAATATCCCTAGCCGGAGTATTATCGAGACATGACATCGATAATGCGGAATAGGCTAGTATTGCACTTGTGCGCGTTGTGAGGGCACAACGGCATAGTTCTCATATATAAGTATTGGATACTTATGCAAGTGCGATAGGAGGTCGTGTTTCACCGATGGTACGGGAAACAGCTTCGCTCTGGATAGACCCCTCGGAATCCCATTGGTATTATGACTATGTGTCTATGGGAGGCCGAAATCAAGGTAGGTGTGTATAGTCTTAACCTGAGACTTACATCGCTAATACTTACGATAATCGATAGACTTTGGTCTTGGTGGTACAGGGCTTTAACCGGTTCTGCGTACACCACTTCTGGGTTTCAGAGAGTCGTAGTGTATTGGGTGTGATGTCAAGACGGAAGTATCACTTCAGTCATATTGGAGATGATGTCACGCAGGATACGGTACTAGTGCTCTTAAGTGTTGCGCAACCATCGGGATATTATGACTAGGTCATGCATATCCGATTATAGAGACTAGTTACCAGACATCCGACATGTGCTTCGGACGGGGCAGACACTTATCCAGCCCCAGCCCTAGCACGTGACTATCCGATACTGGGCCGATATACACAATACTACGGTATACTACGCTTGATACAGATCTATATATTCCTGTAAGAATATTTCTGGAGAATTGGGTAGGCATGGCGCTTTGCTAGAAGCCAACCTTGTCTTGTAAATCGGTATAAACGTAGTACGAGGTACTTACGTGTTCGGATAATCCGACGACCGTATTTACTGCCAACATATCCGGAGATCTCATGGGTCGCTTCCTGAAGATTCACCGATGATGTATAACTCGCACTTTAATTAATCTAGGATTAATTAGAAGAGAGAGAAAATTAATCTGGGATTAATGCGGAGATATTTTATCTGGGATAAAATATTAATTAAAGAGAGAGAACGATTAATTTGGAATTAATCGATAAAATAATATATTGATATATTATTAGAAATTGGATTTCGACGCGGAATTAAAATTAGATTTTAATTCGGGCGAACGAATTAATTTAGAATTAATTCGTTAGCGACGTGAATAGTGATTTCGCTAGGCGTAATCATTTAATTACGACGCGACGGAAAATTCGTTAATTTGGAATTAGCGAACCCGAGCCCGAGAGTGATTGCGAGCGCATTCGCATTTCGAATTCGAGCGGCACGCAAGTCACATCAAGCGTCAAATCGTTAGTCACATCATGCGTCAAATCAATTGTCACTTTGAGTGATGTGACTTGACAACATGTCACTTTATTAAAGTGATGTGATTGACTTAAAGTAAAAGTAGAAGTGATATGTTGTTGAAAAGCATTAATAGACTTTTACTTTTTGACTTTTGATATATATAATATGAAAATGATGTAATATATTGTTTTTTTGTTTTTGGAAAATAAAATATATATAAACCAAAAATCATTTCTCTCTCTCTCTCACCACTTACGCATCTCTCCTCTCCCCCCTCTCTTTTCTCTCTTCTTCACGGTTTCAAAGCCGATTTTCTTCTCTCAAAATTTCTGGTTTGACCGAAATTTTGAGAAGCAAATGAAGAGAGTAGTGCTAGCACACACATGGGTTATATTATGGTGATAGGGAAACGAATTTGTGAGCTTGGAATTTTTGGAGCTTGAAGCTTGGAGCTTCCATGGAGTCATCAATGGCCGAATTTGGAAGGCATCAGAACAGCCCCAACCGAGCATCCACAGCTTAAGGGTCCAAAACCGAGCTTGGGAGGAGGCAAAAACGCAACTTGTTCTTCCTAGCATCAACCCATCAATGTGAGTATGTATTCCGCCTTACTCCTTTGTGTATTCAACTCGTTTTTATGCATGTTTGTGATCCTTGGGACTTGATTGAAACTCAACAATGGTATCTTGAGCTATTGGTTGCATAAAACGAATTAGGGTTCTTGAGCAAAATTTGGGGCTTTTTGATTTAAGCATGATTTTGACAAATTGTTTGTTTAAGAATGCTTGTATATGAATAAATTAGAGTTATATGTAATCAATTTGATGAAAAATTAATTGGATTGATTTTCCCCAATTTGCTTAATGTTGGCCAAAACTTTAATTTGGGTAAACTCAATTTGAGCATCAAATGATTAAATTGTTTAGTATAGTATGCTTGAATGAGGTTGAATTGATGTTGTGCATAATCAATTTCATGAAATTTGGTTGGATCCATTTTTCCCCAAATTTTGGGCATGACAAATTTGGGTAAACTTGATTTTGAGCATGTTTAATGAAATTGGATGATTTAGAATGCTTAAATGTTGTTTAATTGATGATTGATTAGATCAATTTGATGAAAAGTGTTTGGAACAATTTTCCCCAATTTGCTTGTGATGGCCGAATTTGGCAAGTGCCCTAATGTCTTGGTTTTTTGTTTTGATTTTTTGTTCATTGGATGACTTAGAAATCATTTGGGGATGTTGAATTTATGTTTGATTGGGTTCAATTGGATTGAATTTGATTTGGGCATTTTTTCCCCTTATGGCCGAGACTTTAGCATGTATAAATTGGGTTTGATTTTGATTTAATTATGTTGGACATGATTAATTGATGTTAAGCATGATTAATTGGACAAATTTGTGTTTTGGAAACTTTGATTTGGGTAATTAATAATGCTATACACTTTAGGTAATTTAATTGAAAATTTGGAATTTTTGAAATTAAATTATTGGGCTTAAAATTGGATTTGGGCTTTTTAAGTTGTTATTGGGTTTATTGGACTTTGTTGTACAAAGTTGGTTTAGGCCAAAATTGGTTGGATCCAATTAGGCCCAAAACCGCTTCCAAAAGGCCCAAATGCGACTAATGAACCTTTAACGTTTAATTGGGCCTAATGGGCCTAAATTAATTTATGGGCTTATGGGGTAACTCCCGGATTGGACTTTGGTTGCGGGTTTGACCCGAGTTGACCAAAAGTCCACGCCTCAAGAAATTAATTAAAAGCCCATTGGACTTTAATTAAATTAATATTGGATATTAATCGGGCTTTGAGACCCGTAACGATTAAATTTGGAATTTAAGTCGTAAAGGTTTATTTTATAAAGTGTAATATTTAATTTGGAATTAAATAATGAATTAGAATTAAATGCGTATTAAATTGGATTTAATTATGTAATTTAATTTAATTCGTAGAATCGTACTTTGAGTACGTGTTCGCAATACGAGTTTGACTCGAACAAAATCAAATCTTTTTTTGAACATTGGATGATCACTAATTATCAAGATTAATTAATTGGATTAGATTGATTGATAACATGCTTGTATGAATACATGGTTGTGATGTTTGAATAATGTATATCGGATGGATATTAGCCGGGTGGGGCGATTTTAGAAATTTGTAATAAATTTGATTTATTAATTGGACCTGCGTGTCCAGCCTTATCTCCTATTTCTTTGTATTCTCTTCTCACCTATTCCCCTCCATGTAATGAGGTTTCTTTAGAAGTGTAGTGTAACGGGTAGAAGAAATATTTGTGCTAGCGGGAGAGAGAAAGTGAGAGATTTGATCTAGGATCAATGTAAAATATCCATCCGCATATCATTATTATTTTACATATGCGCTTTATTATGTGTTTAGAATGCATGTTTAAGGGTGTATGATGATGAGACCTTAACAAAGATAATTAAATTGGTAGCCAATTTGCACGCGAAAAACCCTCGTTAAATATCAAGCGTTTATTTTCCTTCCATTGAGTGATTCTTACTCAAGATCCGAGATTGGCAGGGGTTGTTGGCCAAAGTCAAGCCCTTGTCCGTCAAAGATGTGTTTTAATCACGAGGCTTTGTTCCATATCGGTGTCGTGTCCAAGTTGTGGTTTGTTGGCCAAAGTCAAGACCACTTCTTGTCCATTGACATTGATTACGAAGCTTCCATGTCAATGGGTCCGCGCTTGACTGGGATCACTAGGTTTGTTGTGCCAAAGCCAAGGCCTAGTTGATTCAGAGGAAAAAGGTTAGGGTATACATTCGATGTATAGGCATATATAAGATATATGTTTGGGACTTGGATGTCCACCTACTGGATCTAGGAGTTGGATGAGATCCAATTGATCTTCGAGATCTACCTAGTTAATTATCATACAATTTGTTGGCCAAAGTCAAGATTGTGTGATATTTAACGGGATCCTAGCCCACTAGGAAACACGGTTTCCCGAGTACTCGACAGAGGGTTAGAGGCTCGACGAAAAATAGTGGGAGGCAAGAATTGAATTTGCAATACTCGTTCAATTACTCGCCATACGCGCTCATTTAAATTATTTCGTCATTAGATTAAATGTTAGTTGGACTAATATTTAAATTGTTGTTTTAATAAACAGTTGGACTGTATTATACTTGATTATATATAATTGGATTATATTAATCAATATATTTGAATTAATTAATTTCAGTTTACAGTTGATTTTATAATTGGATTATAGTAATCAATGTAATTGAGGTTAATTAATTTGGATTATATTGATTATATAGTTGGACTATTATAATCATTATAATATATATAGTACCACTAATCGTTGATTAAATAGTTGGACTATTGTAATCAAGATAAAATTGAAAAGTTGGATATTTAAAATATAATCTGGGATTAAAATATTTTAAATGATTTAATTTTCAAATTGGGAATAAATAATAGGTTACTTTATTTGATAAAATAACTTATTATACCTTAAGCCCAAAATTAAGCAAAATAAGTAGAGCATAAAATCTTTGGAAGATTTATGTGATGATGACTTTAATGCTTAATTTAATATACTTGTCATAAATCTAATTTTAGATTTAAGAAGTATTAAAATTGCAATTTATAATTCTTGGAGAATTAATTGACTATTCTAGAGGAGATAAAGTCAAAGTTTGCAATTGGGCATGTAGCACGAGGTGCACATCGTTTCGATATTCTAAAAACCCAAGGCTTGGCCTAAGGTTTCATGAAAATTGAAAGGATAATTGACATATCCCAAAGTGACTACCATTTGGATATGGCAGACACGAAGGAATTAAAGAAAGGGCAAGGCTCTTACTTTAAAAGTTTGTCTTAGTTATGTTCACAGCTAGTATTGAAATTAGATTTTAAATACTTAGTGTGGTACATAAAATATATGTATTGATGTTCAGAATCTGCTTTGAGCAGGATACTGACTTCAAGCTGAGATTTCTCTGCGAATCGGAAACGGGACGAAAGTCGCTGTTTCGACCGTAGATACCTAAGTTTAGGAACTACCCTTCGGGTATATACTTAAATTAGGAACTGTTATAATGTAACTAGTTTGACTAGAGACATTATCTCTATATCAGTGTTTAATCCGTTGCGGATAAAACCTTTATATTATAGAACACTAAGTGTTTTATTATATAAAGATGATACTGAGATAAATACATTAGATGTAAATAACAGAATTTATATTTTGAATATAAATAAAATCTCAAACATATAAAATGACAAATAAATAGCTCAAATTGATTTGATCAATAGAGACTTATTTGTGGCATTGTTGTCTAGGACACAATTTAACGAGACTCGTATATCCACACTTTTGAAGAGTGGGTACTAGGACTGATTTGACTATTCAAATAAGGTCTGCGAATCTAGTTTATTAGGTAAAGTACCTAAAATACTATTTACTTGGTAATAGTAAAAGGGCCACCGATCTGTTAGCCCTATTCATGGTGAAGTAAGTGGGCCCATATCTAGCTAGGCTAGATGTGAACATGAATATTTCGTGACCTTAACGGATGTGGCATCACGTTATGGTTATGTGTTTCTTTTGAAGAACACAAATCGAAACTTTTAGAGTTTCGACACGAAATAGACAAACAGATCGGCTATAGTATTATACCGTCACGGTAAGACCGTAATGGAAAATACTTAAGCAATAAGTTTCTTATATACTTGAAAGAGTATAGTATTCTTTCAAATGAGGACTCCTCCCGGAACACGTCAAAGTGACGGTGTGTCCGAACGGATTAACCGAATCATGTTAGACATGATAAGGCTAATCATGAGTCGCTCTGAGCTACCATTTCCTTCAACGGATAAGTTTTAACAGTGCAATAACTTATTTAGAATAAGGTTCCATATAAATCTGTTTGACAGATGTCATATAGGATATGAACAGGGAAAGAAACGAGGGTTTCTCATTCCTGATAATTTGGGTATGCCAGGCATAACGTTTGGATGATACCAAACTAAGGACCCAAATTGGATAAGTGCCAATATAGGTTATCCTAAGGGAAACCATAAGTATAGTACTTATAAATCTCACATGAGAACAATGTGATTGTTGCTCACCATGCGGTTTTCCTGAGAGGAATACCGATATGCAGTGGTCAGTGGGAGGATAGTGATACTCGATGAAAATCGGAGTAATACTGTTCAAGGCACGAAGTCCTTAATGGAACACAAATAGTTCATCTATGATGAATCTATACCATTAATCTTCGAATACACAAGAACTGAGTAGATCGGATAGAGTCAGAAAATAACCTAGGGTATGGGTTTCTGATCTAACCTCATAAAGATGTCAATCTTATGAAGGTATACCAACCGACTACGTTTTGAGGAAGTGATACAAGGTATCGACTCCCTATTATGGCAAAGTGCCATGAGTCCGAAATGGATTCCATGTATAACAACTATTTTGGATACTAGTTGTTGTACCACAAGGCATTGTGCCTATTGGTACATTAAACGTCTTCAAGGAAGACATACATGGAAGGCAACATACCAACGTACAAAGCTGGGCTTTTGACGGAAAGGTATCGTTATCAACATTGTGTTAATAACGGTTCAACCTTTTACCTGTTGCCATGGTAAATCCATTTTGAAGATGCTTGTTGATAACTGCATATTTCATTTATGAAATGTGTCAGTTGCAGATCAAAATCGCTTTCCTGAAAAGGAAACCTTTTGGAGGATGCTTACAACATCCTGACGATTTTGTATAACCGACAAACAAGGTTTGCGGGTTATTCGATCCATGTTTGGATTGAAACAAGCATAAGTTCTTGGAACTGACGTTTTGAAATAATCATAATGGTTTATGATTTGACTCAAAACGAAATAATTCTTGTGTATATAAGGAGGTTAGTGGGAGAGCACTGACAATGAAATTCCCATAAAACAATCGGTGAAAGCTTGGCTTTCATAGAAATTCTCCGTAGAATTCTGGGGAGTAACAACCTTTATTCAAGGAATAAAGATCTACAGGGATAGATTTGCAGTTGTTAACTCTCTGGAAATTGTACATTTAAAATGTACTTGTATTGGTGTCTCATACGCTTCGAGCATATGGAGTCACAATCGGGTCAATCCAAGTGATAGTCACTGGATTGAAGATTAAGAACATCTGTTAGTATCTGAGAGAACTAAAGATGTTGTCTTAAACTATGGAGATGAGAACTTGAAGTGACTGGGATCACTGCTGCAAGTTTCCAAACAATTAAATACTACGGTACTATAAAGTTTGAATAACGGGACAGTAAGCTGGAAATATTCCGAGCAAGATAACTGTTGCCGAATAAACAACAAATGCGGATTATTGCTGCAGCTGAGGCAGCAATAGAAGCCATTTGGATCGATAATAAATCTAATTAGATTAGATATAGTTCTGTTAGCAGCTGAGCTAGGCATCAGCACAGGCTAAAGAATTAAAGGTCTCATCGACGATCCAGATATATACTTCTATATCATCTGATTCGTTCGGATCATACATCGTGGCGATGTGATGATCGTATAAATCGCGTCAGAAGATAATTACGCAAATCCGCTGACGAAAACCTTTCCTCAGCAATTTGAGCGAACCGTACATAGTTCGGGTGTTGGACACTCGAGTGACTGGCTATGTGCCAAGTGGGAGATTGTTGGATAAAATGACCCATAGCGTCACTATTTGTACAGATCACGTGTGTTGTTGTACAAATTAACTATGTGACAAGGAAATTGCACTCTCATCATTTGTGATTAAATCACCATAGATATATAAATGAAGAGAGGTCCATATGATTAGTTCCTGGATTGAGATGATATGAGACAGTATCAGTCCACGAAGGATTAATCATTAAATATCCCTAGCCGGAGTATTATCGAGACAGGACATCGATAATGCGGAATAGGCTAGTATTGCACTTGTGCGCGTTGTGAGGGCACAACGGCATAGTTCTCATATATATAAGTATTGGATACTTATGCAAGTGCGATAGGAGGTCGTGTTTCACCGATGGTACGGGAAACAGCTTCGCTCTGGATAGACCCCTCGGAATCCCATTGGTATTATGACTATGTGTCTATGGGAGGCCGAAATCAAGGTAGGTGTGTATAGTCTTAACCTGAGACTTACATCGCTAATACTTACGATAATCGATAGACTTTGGTCTTGGTGGTACAGGGCTTTAACCGGTTCTGCGTACACCACTTCTGGGTTTATCAGAGAGTCGTAGTGTATTGGGTGTGATGTCAAGACGGAAGTATCACTTCAGTCATATTGGAGATGATGTCACGCAGGATACGGTATAGTGCTCTTAAGTGTTGCGCAACCATCGGGATATTATGACTAGGTCATGCATATCCGATTATAGAGACTAGTTACCAGACATCCGACATGTGCTTCGGACGGGGCAGACACTTATCCAGCCCCAGCCCTAGCACGTGACTATCCGATACTGGGCCGATATACACAATACTACGGTATACTACGCTTGATACAGATCTATATATTCCTGTAAGAATATTTCTGGAGAATTGGGTAGGCATGGCGCTTTGCTAGAAGCCAACCTTGTCTTGTAAATCGGTATAAACGTAGTACGAGGTACTTACGTGTTCGGATAATCCGACGACCGTATTTACTGCCAACATATCCGGAGATCTCATGGGTCGCTTCCTGAAGATTCACCGATGATGTATAACTCGCACTTTAATTAATCTAGGATTAATTAGAAGAGAGAGAAAATTAATCTGGGATTAATTGCGGAGATATTTTATCTGGGATAAAATATTAATTAAAGAGAGAGAACGATTAATTTGGAATTAATCGATAAAATAATATATTTGATATATTATTAGAAATTGGATTTCGACGCGGAATTAAAATTAGATTTTAATTCGGGCGAACGAATTAATTTAGAATTAATTCGTTAGCGACGTGAATAGTGATTTCGCTAGGCGTAATCATTTAATTACGACGCGACGGAAAATTCGTTAATTTGGAATTAGCGAACCCGAGCCCGAGAGTGATTGCGAGCGCATTCGCATTTCGAATTCGAGTGCGGCACGCAAGTCACATCAAGCGTCAAATCGTTAGTCACATCATGCGTCAAATCAATTGTCACTTTGAGTGATGTGACTTGACAACATGTCACTTTATTAAAGTGATGTGATGTGACTTAAAGTAAAAGTAGAAGTTGATGGTTTTGGAAAAGCATTAATAGAATTTTTTACTTTTTGACTTTTGATATATATATATAAAATGATTTTATATATATTTGTTTTGTTTTTGAAAATAAAATAAATATATAAACCAAAAATCATTTTCTTTCTCTCTCTCCCCTCTCTCACCACTTACGCTCTCTTCCTCTCCCTCTCTTTTCTCTTCTTTCTTCACGGCTTCAAGCCATTTATTCTTCTCCAAAATTTCTGGTTTGACCGAAATTTTGAGAAGCAAATGAAGGAGAGTAGTGCTCACACACATGGGTTATATTATGGTGATAGGGAAACGAATTTGTGAGCTTGGATTTATTTTTTGGAGCTTGAAGCTTGGAGCTTCCATGGAGTCATCCATGGTATTCCGCCTTAAGCCTTTGTGTATTCAAATTCACTCGTGGTTTATGCATGTTTGTAGCCTTGGGAATTGATTGAAACTCCTACCTGTGAAGATTTTTTGAAACATATTTCTAAATGAAACATGCATCGTTAAAAAGCTTTATCCAAAGGATTTACCGTGGCAACAGGGTAAAAAGGTTGAATCGTATCAACACAAATGTTGAATAACGATACATTTCGCTACAAGCCTGAGCTAGTACTTGGTATGTTGCCATCCATGTATGTCTTCTTGAAGACTTATAAAGTACCGTAGGCACAAAAATTTTTGTTTTTTTTAAACATTGGTACAATCAACAACTAGTGTCCAAACATAGTTGATTACATAGAATCCATTTCGGACTCATGGCACTTTTGCACAATAGGGAGTCGATACCTTGTATCACTTCCTCATACTGTCAGTTGGTATACCTCAATAAGATAGACATCTTTATGAGGTGAGATAAAAAACCCATACCCAGGTTATTTTCTGACTTTCTCCGACTTACGTGGTTCTTGTGTATTCGAAGATTATTTGAATAGTTTCATCCTTGATGAACTATTTGTGTTCCATTAAGGAATCAGTGCCTTGGACAGTATTACTCCGATTTTCATCGAGTTTTACTATCCTCCCACTTACCACTACATATTGGTATTCCTCTAAGGAAAACCGCATGGTGAGCAACAATTACATTGTTCTCTTGTGAGTTGTATAAGTACTATACTTATGGTATCCCTAGGATAACCTACAATTGGCACTTATCCAATTTGGGTTTTAGTTGGTATCATCCAAACATATGCCTAGCATCCCAAAATCAAGCAAGAATAAAACCTGGTTTCTTTCCTGTTCATATCTAATATGAAATTTGTCAAACAGTTTTTTATGGAACCTTATTCAAAATAAGTTCTGCACTGTTTATGCTTATCCATTGAAGGAAATGGTAGCTCAGAGCGACTCATGATTAACCTTATCATGTCTAATAAAATTCGGTTACTCAGTTCAGACACACCGTCAGGATGACGTGTTCCGGGAGGAGTCCCTTTTGAAAGAATACTATACTCTTTCAAGTATAGTAGAAACTTATTACTTAAGTATTTTCCATTACGGTCTTACCGTAACGGTTTAATACTTTAGCCGATCTGTTTGTCAATTTCATGTCGAAACTTTAAAAGTTTCCGATTTGTGTTCTTCAAAAGAAACACATAACCATAACGCGATGCCACATCCGTAAAGGTCACGAAATATTCATATCCACATCTAGCCTAGCTAGACATGGGCCCACTTGCTTCACTATGAACTAGGGCTCACAGATCGGTGGCATTTGCATTTTTACCAAGTAAATGTGCTATAGGCACTTTGCCCTATAAACTAGATTCGTAGACTTTATTTGAATAGAATAAAATCAGTCCAAGTACCCACTCTTCGAAAGTGTGGATATACGATTCTTGTTTAATTGTGTCCCAGAAAACAATACCATAATATGTTTCTTCTGATCAAATCAGTTTGAGCTATTTGTTTGTCATTTTATATATTTGAGATATTATTTATATTCAAAATATAAATTATGTCATTCACATCTAATGTTTTTATCTCAATATCATCTTTATATAATAAAATACTTTAGTGTTCTAGAATATAAAGGTTTACCCGCAGTAGGTTAAACACTAATATAGAGATGATGTTTCTAGTCAAACTAGTCACATCATAACAGTTTCCTAATTTAAGTACGTACCCGAGGGTAGTTCCTAAACTTAGGTATCTACGGTCAAAACAACGAATTTCGTCTCATTTCCAATTCGCATAAAAATCTCAATTGATGTCAGTATCCTGCTCAAAACAGATTCTGAACATCAATATATATATATATATATATTATGTTCCACACTAAGTATTTAAAATCTAATTTTAATACTAGTATTGAAAATAATGTCGACAAACATATTTGAAGTCGAGCCAAGCTCGTCTTCAGTTCCTTCATGTCTGCAGTCACGCTTCCACGATCCCGTTTGCCACAATTTAGGCAGACATTTTGGGATATGTCATTTATCTTCCCAGAAGATTATAATGATTTTGCCTTTGCCCTTTTCCATATTCCAGAAGCCTTTGGCCAAGCCTTGGGTTTCTAGAATATCGAAGTAAGGTGCGCCTTACGCTACTTGTCATATTGAAAAATGTGACTTTGTCTCATTGAGAATAGTCATTAACCCTCCAAGAGTTTATTATTGCAATTTAGTACTTCTAAAATCTAAGTATAGATTTATGAAGATCCTTTAATTTCTTTATCATACTTTAAGGATCTAATCCTTAGTTCTGATTTAGAAATTAAGGAGTCTACTGCGACAAGCTTAATGGATTAAGCACTAAAGTTATCATCGGATAAATCTTCCAAAGATTATGCTCTACTATTTGCTTAACTCCGGGCTTATGCATAATATGTTATTTTATCAAATAAAGTAACTTATTATTTTCCAGGACCATCCTGAAACTTAATTCCCAATTTGAAAATTAAACCATTTAAATACATTTTCCCTAGGATTATGTTTTAAATGTCAATCTTTCAATTGTATCTTGATTTTAATAGTCCAACTATTTAATCAACGATTTAGGTAATATTTATTATAATGATTACAATAGTCCAACTTTTTAATCAACTATAATTTAATAGATTAAAATACATTATATTGATTACTATAATCCAATTATAAAATCAACTATAAATGAATAGTTTGAATATAGTCCAACTATTAATTAAAACAACGATTTAAATATTAGTCCAACTAACATTTATTTATCGACAATGATATTTGTTTGAGCGCATTGGCAAGTAATTAAAAGAATATTGAAAATTCATTCTTGCCTCCCACTATTTTTCGGCGAGCCTCTAACCCTCTGTCGAGTACTCGGAAACCGTGTTTCCTAGCGGGCTAGGATCCCGTTAAATATCACACAATCTTGACTTTGGCCAACAAATTGTATGATAATTAACTAGGTAGATCTCTAAGATCAATTGGATCCAATCCAATTCCTAGATCCGGTAGGGGGACATCCAAGTCCGAAACATATATCTTATATTGCCAATACATCCAATGTATTACCTAACCTTTTTCCTCTGAATCACTAAGCCTTGGCTTTGGCACAACAAACTTAGTGATCCCAGTTAAACGCGACCCATTGACCATGGAAAGCTTCGTAATCAATGTCGATGGACAAGAAGTGGTATTGACTTTGGCCAACAAACCACAACTTAGACAAGACACCAATATGGAACAAAGCTCTCGTGATTCAAACACATCCTCGACGGACAAAGGCCTTGACTTTGGCCAACAAGCCAATGCCAGTCTCGGATCTTGAGTGAGAATCACTCAATGGAAGGAAAGATGCTTAATATTTTGCGAGGGTTTTTCGAGTGCAAATTGGCAACCAATTTATTATCTTTGTTAAGGTCTCATCATCATACACCATTAAACATGCATTCTAAACACATAATAAAGCGCGTATAAATAAAGTAATAATGATATGCGGATGGATACTTTACAGAATGATCCTAGATCAAATCTCTCCCTTTCTCTCTCCCGCTAGCACAAGTATAACTTCTACCCGTTACACTACACTTCTAAAGAAACCTCATTTACTTTGAGGGGAATAGGTGAGAAGAGAATACAAAGAATATGGAGGTGATAAGGCTGGACACGCAAGTCCAATTAATAAATCAAATTTATTACAACAATTTCTAAAATTGTCCCACCCATCTAATATCCATCCGATATACATTATTCATCATCACAACCATGTATTCACACAAGCATGTTATCAATCAATCTAATCAAATTAATTAATCTGATAATTAGTGACCATCCAGTTCAAACAACGATTTGATTTTCCGCGAGTCAAACTTGTTTTGCGAATAAGTACTCAAAGTACGAATTCTCGAATTAAATTAAACTACATAATTAAATCCAATTCAATTTGTATTTAATACTAATTCGCTATTTAATTCCAAATTAAATACTACACTTGCGCGAGTCAAACTTGTTTTGCGAATAAGTACTCAAAGTACGAATTCTCGAATTAAATTAAACTACATAATTAAATCCAATTCAATTTGTATTTAATACTAATTCGCTATTTAATTCCAAATTAAATACTACACATTATTAATGAAGTTTTACGACTTAAATTCCAAATTTAATCGTTACGGGTCTCAAAGCCCGATTAACGTCCAACATCAATTTAATTAAAGTCCAATGGGCTTTTAATTAATTTCTTAAGGAGTGGACTTTTGGTCAACTCGGGTCAAACCGAATAACCAAAATCCAATCCAGGAATTACCACATAAGCCCAGAAATCATTTTGGCCCATTAGGCCCAATTAAACTTTAAAGGTCCATTAGTCGCATTTGGGCTTTAATGGATGCGGTTTTGGGCCCAATTGGATCCAATCCATTTGGCCTAAACCTAACTTGGTACAACCAAGCCCAATAAGCCAATAACAACTTTAAAAGCCCAATCCAATTTTAAGGCCAATATAATTAAATTACAAAATCCAATTTTACAATTTAATTACACTAAAGTGTATAACACAATTAATCACCCAAATCAATATTTCCAAAACATTAATTTACACAATCAATCATGCTCATTACAACAACAAAACATGTCCAACATATTTCATCAAAAATCAAACCCATTTTTACATGCTAAAGCTCTCGGCAATATGGGCAATTTGTGTCCGATTCGGTTTCAATCCAATTAAATCCACAATCGATATTAAATCAACATTCCCAAATCGTTTCAAGTCATCCAATGATATACGAAACAAAAATTACCAAGATTTTAGGGCATAGTGACATTCGGCCAACACCAAAATTTTGGGCAAATTTGTTCCAAACAAAATTTAATCAAATTGATCCAATCAATCATCAATTAAAACACATTTAAGCATAATAATTCATCCAATTTCATTATACATGCTCAAAATCAATTTTACCCAAATTTTAAGCCCTAAATCAAATTTCATGCTCAACCTTGCTCTGATACCATTGTTGGTGTTTGCTAAGGTCCCAAGATAATAAAACAAGCATGAAATAAGTGCGAATACAAATCAACGAAGTTTCGGAATACACACATCGATCGGTTGAGCGACGCGCGAGGCAAAGAAATCAACTTTCTGCCTCCATGGACTGCTCGGCAGTGGCAGTGAAAGAGCTCACTGTTTTCGGCCATTGATGTCTTCTTCCAAGCTCCAAGCTTCGTCAAATGATTCTCGGCTCATGGGTGGACATCCCTATCACCTTCGCATGTCTCTCGGAGTGCTAGCTCTCTTGATTTTTGCCACAAAAAACCAAGCACTTGCTTCCCTCATGCTCGGTTTTGCCCAGCAAAAACAGAATAAGAAAATGGCAGTGAATACCGAGAGAGAGGAGAAGAATTTTGAGAGAGAGAGATGATAAAATGTGTAATTGTTATTTGGTAAATGAATTTCTAAAATCATATACCTACTTTGCTTTCAAAAAGTCAAAGTAATTAAACAACAATATATTCCATTCAAGCTTTCAAAAAGCTTTTCAACAACTCCCATCAAGTCACATCTTTCAATCAAGTTGTCAAGTCACATCACTCAAAGTGACAAGTGATTTGACGCTTGATGCGACTAACGATTTGACGCTTGATTTGACTTGCGTGCCGTACTCGAATTTGAAATGCGAATGCGCTCGCAAATAATCCCGGGCTCGGGTTCGTTAATTCCAAATTAACGAATTTTTCGTTGCGACGCAATTAAATGATTACGCCTAGCAAAGTCACTGTTCACGTTGCTAACGAATTAATTCTAAATTAGTTCGTTCGTTTGAATTAAAATCTAATTTTAATTCCGCGTTGAAATCCAATTTCGTTTAATATATCGAATATATTAATTTATCGATTAATTCCAAATTTATCGTTATCTCTTTTTAATTGATATTTTATCTGAGATAAAATATCTCCGCAATTAATCCCAAATTAATTTTCTCTCTCTTCTAATTAATCCCAGATTAATAAAAGTGCGAGTCATACGTCATCGGTGAATCTTCGGGAAGTGACCCATGAGATCCCCGGATATATTGGCAGTAAATTCGGTCGTCGGACTATCCGAACACGTGAGTACCTCGTACTACATTTATACCGATTTACAAGACAAGGTTGGCTTCTAGCAAAACACCATGCCTACCAAATTCTCCAGAAATATCCTTACATGAATAAAAGATCTATATCAGGCGTAGTATACGTAGTATTGCGTATGTCGATCCAGTATCAGATGATCACGTGCTAGGTCTGGGGCTGGAATTGTGTCTGCCCCTTACGAAGCACATATCAGATTTCTGGTAACTAGTCTCTATAATGGGATAAACCTGACCTAGTCATTTTATCCCGATGACTGCAGTACTTAAGAGTACTAGTACCGTATCCTACGCGACCATCATCTCTATATGACTGGAGTGACACTTCCGTCTTGACATCACACCCAACACACTACGATTCTCAATATACCCAGCATAGGTGTACACAGAACCTGTTAAAGCCCTGGACGACCGCAACCAAAGTATATTGATTATCGCAAGTATTAGCGCTGCAAGTCTCAGGTTAAGACCAAATACACCTACCCTGATTTCGGACTTCCATAGACACATAGTCATACTACCAATGGAATTCCGAGGGGGTCTATCTAGAGCGAAGCTGTTTCCCATACCATCGGTAAAACACAACCTCATATTACATATGCATGAGTATCCTATACCCAAATATATGAGAACTATGCCGTTTGTGCCCTCACAACGCGCACACGTGTAATACTAGTCTTTTACGCATTTATCGATGTCCAATCTCGATAATACTCTGACTAGGGGTTTTTAATGATTTATCCTTCATGGACTGATACTGTCTCATATCATTCTCAGTCCAGGAACAAATTATAGGGACCTCATATCATTTATATATCTAGGTGATCTAATCACAAATGATAAGAGTGTAATCTCCTTTGTCACATAGTTAATTTGTACAATAACACCATGATCTGTACAAATAGTGACGCTATGGGTCATAATTGTCCAACATTGTCGACGAGAGTCTTTGTCTATACCCCTATAAACCCACATATGAACCTTAGTTGTAGGGCCAATAGAAACCATTCCTTTATGTTTATGTTTGGGACCACCGATATTTGGATTCTGTTGGACTTTTTTGTTAGACATTATGACCCATAGCGTCACTGTTTTGTAAATGATATTGTATTATTGTACAAAATTAACTATGTGATAATGAAATTGCCTTTTGCCGTTTTGTAAAATTATTTACTTTGATATATTAATGGCAAAAGTCCGTATGATTAGTTCCGTATTGAGATGATATGAGACAGTATCAATATAAAAGGTTTAATCATTAATATCCCTAGTCGGAGTATTATCGAGATCGGACTCCGATAATGCGGAATAGACTAGTATTGCATTTGTGCATGTTGTGAGGGCACAACGGCATAGTTCTCATATATTTAAGTATTGGATATTATGCAAGTGCGATAGGAGGTGTGTGTTTTACCGATGGTACGGAAAACAGCTTCGCTCTGGATAGACCCCGCGGAATCCCATTGTATTATTGTCTGCGTGTCTATGGGAGGCCGCATCAGGGTAGGTGTATATGGTCTTAACCTGAGACTTGCATCGCTAGTACTTGCGACAATCGGTAAACTTTGTTTTGGTGGTGGTTGGGGACTTTAACCGGTTCTGTGTTCACCACTTCTGGGTTTATCAGGAATCGTAGTGTACTGGGTGTGATGTCAAGATGGAAGTATCACTTCAGACATATGGAGTTGATGATCGCGCAGGACACAGAACTAGTACTCTATAAAAGGTTGCAACCGTCGGGACAATATGACTAGGTCAGGATTGTCCGATTTAAAGAGACTAGTTGTTTGATGTCCGATATATGTTTCGTACGGGGCAGACACACTTCCAGCCCCAGGCCTAACATGTGATCGTTCGATACTGGATCGATGTACGCGATACTACGGTATACTACACTTGATATAGATCTAATATTCCAGTAAGAATATTTCTGGAGAATGGGTAGGCATGGCGCTTTGCTAGAAGCCAACCTTGTCTTGTAAATCGGTAAAAACGTAGTACGAGGTACATACGTGTTTGGATTATCCAACGACCGTATTTACTGCCAACATATCCGGAGATCTCTTGGGTCGCTTCTCTGAAGATCTCAACCTATGATGTTTGATTCGAACTTTATTAATCTTGGATTAATAACGGAGAACTTTATCTTGGATAAAATGCCTTATTAGGAGAGAGAGAGATCGATTAATTTGGAATTAATCGATAAAATAATATATTCGATATATTATTAAACGAAATTAGATTTCGACGCGGAATTAAAATCGGATTTTAATTCGGGCAAACGAATTAATTTAGAATTAATTCATTAGCGAACTGAATAGTAATTTCGCAAGGCGTAATTATTTAATTCACGTCGCGACGGAAATTCGTTAATTCGGAATTAACGAAACCGAGCCCGAAGTGTTTGCGGACACATTCGTATTTTGAATCGAGTGATATCCGCAAATCACATCGCGATATCTCATTACTTAATACGAATAGATGGTGGATGTATCTAGTCACCTTTGAGGGATGATACATTGTCTCTAATCTCAAAAGTGATATGATATCTAATACCAAAAGAATTTTTTTTAATGCAAAAAATCCTTCAAAACCGTGCAATGATCCAAGCATGTTCTTCGGCTTTACCATCTGATTCGGGATATTATACATCGTGGCGATGTAAAGATCGAGAAGGTCGCATCAGATAACCAAAAATGGTATCATTGAGCTAGGTTTAAGCATGAAATATTAGGGTTAATTTGGGGAAAATTGATTGAAGCATGTTCTTGTGGAATTGGATGCTAAAGTATGCTTATATGTATGTTATTTGATATATTACATGATCAATTTTAACAAAAATGCATTGGATGATTTTTCCCCAAAATGTTGTCTTGGCCGAATGTGGAGGTGCTTCCATTGGATTGGAATTTTTCATGCATGATTTATTGATAACTTAAGCATGTTTAAATGTATGATATTTGATATAATACATGATTAATTTTGAGAAAAAATGCATTGGATGATTTTTCCCCAAAATTGATGTCTTGGCCGAATGTGAGGCACTTCCATTTAGTTGAATTTTTGCATGCACAAGTTCATTGGATGATTTGAGTGTGCTTAAATGTTTGTAATATGAAGTAATACATGATCAATTTTGAGAAAATTGTATTGGATATTTTTTCCCCAAAATTGATGCATTGGCCGAATGTGTAGGTTATTTGAAGATTTGGAATTTTTCATGCACAAGTTTATTGGATAAATTAAGCATGATTAAATGTATGATATTTGATGTAATACATGTTCAATTTTGAGAAAAATACATTGGATGATTTTTTCCCTAAAGTTGATGCTTGACCGAAAATTGAGGTATTTTCACTATTATTGAATTTTTGCTTTCAAGTTCATTAGATGACTTAAAATCAATATGTATGTTAGATGAGTGATTCAATTGGATTGAAAAACAAATCGAACAGCAAAAATCTCTCTTGGGCGAATACAACATGACATGTTAAAGGACTTGATTTTTGTTCAAATAAATGTTAGACATGTGTTTTGAACAATTGATGAATAATAAATTAAATTGGTATTTTTGAAATATTTGATTTAATGAATTAATCATGCAATTACACTTTAATCAATTGAAATTTAAAATTTGGAATATTAAAATTAATTAATGGGCTTTTATGTTTAATTGGGCCTTATGGGCTTGAAATTGATTTTATGGCACTTAAGGGTGATTCCTTATTTGGGCTTGGTAATTGGGTTTGACCCACATTGACCAAAGCCCAAGCCTTTATAAATCAATTGAAAGCCCATCGGACTTTAATTAAATACACATTGGATGTTAGTTGGGCTTGGAGACCCAATTTGATAAGATTTAGAATCTAATCTTTAAAAGCACATTAAAAGTGTAAATTTAATTTGGAATTAAATAAATTGAATTAATATTGAATACGGCTTAATTGGATTTAACGAGTAGTTCGATATAATTCATGAATTCGTACCTTATGTACTTATTCTCAAACGAGTTGGACTCGCGCAAAATCAAACCGTTGATTGAACATTGGATGATCATTTAAATAAAGACTAATTAATTGGATTTGATTGGTTTATAGCATGTCTTGAATGAATATACATGTATGTGATGAATGAATAGTGTATAGCGGATGGATATTAGAAGGGAAAGGTAATTTTAGAAATTATTGTAAATTTAGAATTTATAAATTGGACCTGCGTGTCCAGCCTTATCTCTTTTATCTCTTTGTATTCTCTTCTCACCTAATTCCCCTCAATGTAAATGAGGTTTCTCTTATTGTGTTATGTAATTGGGTAGAGGTAGAATATTACTAGCGGGGAGTGGAAAGGGAGTGATTTGTTCTAGGAACAAATTATTTTACATATCCATCCGTATATCACTATTAATTTACTTTACGCACTTTATGATGTTTTAGAAGCATTTTAAGGGTGTATGATGATGAGACCTAACAAAGATAATAAATTGGTTGCCAATTACGCAAAAATCCCTCAATCTATATTAAGCGATTATCATTCCATTGAATGATTCTTGTTCAAGATCCAATTGGCATTGGTTTGTTGGCCAAAGTCAAGACCTTGTCAATTAGGATGTACTTGAATCATGAGAGTTTTGTTCCACATCGGTGTCTTGTCCAAGTTGTGATTTGTTGGCCAAAGTCAAGATCACTTCTTGTCCAACGACATTGATTACGAAACTATCCTTGTCAATGGGTCCCGCTTAACTGGAATCATTAGGTTTGTTGTGCCAAAGCCAAGGCCTAGATGATTCGGAGGATATGGTTAGAAAATGTATTAGATACGTTGGCATATGCAATATGTTTAGGACTTGGATGTCCACCTAACCGGATCTAGGAATTGGATTGGATCCAATTGATCTGTGAGATCTACCTAGTTAAATAGCATACAGCTTGTTGGCCAAAGTCAAGGTTGTGTGTTATTTAACGGGATCCTAGCCCACTAGGAAATAGGATTTCCCGAGTTCTCAACAGAGGGTTAGAGACTTGATAAAAATAGTGGGAGGCTAGTATTGAATTTGTAATTTCATTCAGATACTTAGCCTTACGCGTCTTTCAAAAATTATTTTGTTTAATTAATTAAAATTAGTTGGACTAATTCATTGTTATTTTTTGTAACAGTTTGACTGTACCCATTTTTCGTTAACTAGATAGTTGGACTATCGTAGTTAAGATGGCAAGCAAGGTAAGTGTCCGAGACATCATCATGGGTGACAATGTCTTTAAGGGCACAAACTTCGCTGATTGGGAAATGAACCTAAGGATAGTCCTTGGGGCTGAGAGGATGCTGTACACTATACAAACAAACTCTCCCGCCTAAGCCCACTGATCCACTTGAGCTGGAGTTATGGAAAACTCACAGCAGTGATTGTGACACAGCTCAGGCTATTATGTTAGCTTCGATGACTCAGCACTTTCGTCGCCAAAATAGGGACTTGGATCCTTAATAATATGATGGCTAGACTGCGAGATCTCCACCGTTCCAATAAGCGGATGGAGAGATATGAGTTGGTGAAGAAACTCTTCCGTGCCCGAATGACTGAAGCTACTGGAGGGGTGAGGAAGAAGAAACATAAGAAAAAGGCTAAAGGCAAGTTGACAAAAGCTTCTGGGAAGCCAAGGGACAAGTCTCAAGATGTCTGCCTCAACTGCGGCAAGAAGGGTCACTGGAAATGTGACTGCCGAATGGGGAAGGGACACAAGGAGGATATCAAGGCAGGCAAGGCACTGGCCTCTGGTATGTTGTTATTGAGATAAATATGACTACTTCTAGTTTTAAAAATTGGATTTTTGATTCTGGTTGTGCTGCTCATATTTGTACTGATTTGCAGGATCTGCAGGATAGCAGGATGCTGGCTTCAGGGGAGATTGACCTACGAGTCGGAAACGGAACTCCAGTTGCTGTTTTGGCTGTAGGGACTTTTGTTTTGGAATTGTCCCTCGGGGCATATGCTTAAACTTTTGAACTGTTATTATATACCTAGTTTGACTAGGAATATCATATCTGTATCTTTGTTAACCCTGCATGGGTACACTTTTGTATTTAGAAACACTGGGTGTTATTTATATAAAAATGATGCAGAAATTTGCACTGCTGTAGCAAATAATGGCCTTTATATTTTGAATATAAATGTATCATCTCTAAAATAACAAACAAAAGGCTCAAAAGGAGTAATCTAAAAGATGAAGCTTTCATGTGGCATTGTCGTCTAGGACACATAAACAAGACTCGCATATCCACACTTTCAAGAAGTGGGTACTTGGACGGATTTGATCTTAATTCATATGATGTCTGCGAATCTTGTCTTTTAGGCAAAATGCCTAAATCACCTTTTAGTGGTAAAAGTGAACGTACCACAGAACTGTTAGCCCTTGTTCATAGTGACGTATGTGGGCCCATGTCTAGCCAGGCTAGAGGTGGATATCATTACTTCGTAACCTTTATGGATGATGCATCTCGTTATGGTTATGTGTATCTAATGAGACACAAGTCGGAAACTTTTGAAAAATTCAAAGAGTTTCGACACGAAGTAGAAAAACAAACAGGCAAGAGTATTAAAACATTACGGTCGGACCGTGGTGGCAAATACTTAAGTTATGAGTTTCAAGATTACTTGAAAGAAAATGGTATTCTTTCACAGTGGACTCCTCCTGGAACACCGCAATTAAACGGTGTGTCTGAACGTAGAAACCGTACCTTGTTAGACATGGTAAGGTCGATGATGAGTCGCACTGAGCTACCTATATCCTTCTGGGGATACGCTTTAAACAGTGCAGTACTTATTTTGAATAAGGTTCCGTCAAAGTCTGTTGAACAGACTCCATATGAGATATGGACAGGGAAGAAACCAGGTTTCTCTTTCCTGAAGATTTGGGGATGCTGGGCATATGTTAAACGTTTGGAAGGTACCAAACTAGAACCCAAATCAGATAAATGCCTTTCGTGGGATATCCTAAGGAAACCAAAGGATATTACTTCTATCACCCACAAGAGAACAAAGTATTTGTTGCTCTACATGCATTTTTCCTTGAGAAGGAATTCCTAGATGCAGTGGTAAGTGGGAGGAAAGTGGAGCTTGATGAAAATCGTAGTGATACTGTTCCTGGCAATGAATCAACGACGGAACATGAACAGACCATCCAGGATGAGTCTGTACCACAATCTTCATATACACAAGGACCGCGTAGGTCGGAGAGAGTCAGGACAGTACCTGAGAGGTATGGGTACCTGATCTCGCCTCATGTGTCGATATTAATCTTATTGAGGATAATGAACCGTCTACGTATGAGGAAGCAATACAGGATATTGATTCCACTTTATGGCAAGATGCCATGAAGTCCGAGATGGATTCCATGTATGCCAACCAAGTTTGGACACTGGTTGATGCACCAGAAGGCGTAAAGCCTATTGGATGCAGATGGATCTTCAAGAAGAAGACCGACATGGATGGCAACGTACAAACGTACAAAGCTAGGCTTGTAGCAAAGGGGTATCGTCAACAATATGGTATTGATTATGACGAAACTTTCTCACCCGTTGCCATGATTAAATCCATTCGGATAATGCTTGCAATAGCTGTATATTTCGATTACGAGATATGGCAGATGGACGTTAAAACCGCTTTCCTTAACGGAAACCTTTTGGAGGATGTTTTTATGCAACATCCTTGTGCGAAAACGAAGATGACCCTTGTGTATACAAGAAGGTTATGGGAGAGCACTGACTTTTATTGTCCTTTATGTCGACGATGTATTGCTTATAGGCAATGACATTCCCATGCTAACGTCGGTGAAAGCTTGGCTTTCATTAAAATTCTCCATGAAAGATCTGGGAGAAGCAGCCTTTATTATGGGAATAAAGATCTACCGGGATAGATCTAGAAAGCTGCTTGGACTCTCCCAGAGTACATATATTGACAAAGTGTTGAAGCGATTCAGCATGGATCAATCCAAGAAGGGATTGATGCCGATGTTACGTGGTATATCTCTATCTAAGAACATGTGTCCTAAGACACAAGAAGAGAGAGATAACATGAGTCGGATACCGTTCGCCTCGGCTGTCGGATCGATCATGTATGCCATGATATGTACACGACCTGATGTGTCATATGCTTTGAGCATGTTAGTCGCTATCAGACCGATCCAGGTGAAGGTCACTGGATGGCAGTTAAGAATATCCTTAAGTATCTTAGACGAACTAAGGATGCTTTCTTAATTTACGGAGAAGGAGATCTTGTGGTATCTGGGTATGCCGATGCAAGTTTCCAAACCGACAAGGACGACTTCAAGTCGCAATCCGGGTACATTTTTGTTTGAATAACGGGGCGGTGAGCTGGAAATCTTCCAAGCAAGATACTGTTGCCGATTCAACAACTGAAGCAGAGTACATTGCTGCGTCGGAAGCAGCAAAGGAGGCAGTTTGGATCCGAAAGTTCCTAATTGGATTAGGAGTAGTTCCATTAGCAGCTGAGCCCGTTCCATTGTATTGTGACAATAACGGGGCTATAGCACAAGCTAAGGAACCAAGGTCTCATCAACGATCCAAGCATGTTCTTCGGCGTTACCATCTGATTCGGGAAATTATACATCGTGGCGATGTAAAGATCGAGAAGGTCGCATCAGATAACAACATTGCAGATCCGCTGACGAAGGCTGTTTATCCGCAAGTGTTTGAACGACATATCAATAGTTCAGGTATTAGATGCTTGAGTGACTGGCTATAGGCCAAGTGGGAGATTGTTAGACATTATGACCCATAGCGTCACTGTTTTGTAAATGATATTGTATTATTGTACAAAATTAACTATGTGATAATGAAATGCCTTTTGCCGTTTTGTAAAATTATTTACTTTGATATATTAATGGCTAAAGTCCGTATGATTAGTTCCGTATTGAGATGATATGAGACAGTATCAATATAAAAGGTTTAATCATTAAATATCCCTAGTCGGAGTATTATCGAGATCGGACATCGATAATGCGGAATAGACTAGTATTGCATTTGTGCATGTTGTGAGGGCACAACGGCATAGTTCTCATATATTTAAGTATTGGATACTTATGCAAGTGCGATAGGAGGTTGTGTTTTACCGATGGTACGGAAAACAGCTTCGCTCTGGATAGACCCCGCGGAATCCCATTGGTAGTATGTCTGCGTGTCTATGGGAGGCCGCATCAGGGTAGGTGTATATGGTCTTAACCTGAGACTTGCATCGCTAGTACTTGCGACAATCGGTAAACTTTGGTTTTGGTGGTTGGGGACTTTAACCGGTTCTGTGTTCACCACTTCTGGGTTTATCAGGAATCGTAGTGTACTGGGTGTGATGTCAAGATGGAAGTATCACTTCAGACATATGGAGTTGATGATCGCGCAGGACACAGAACTAGTACTCTATAAAAGGTTGCAACCGTCGGGACAATATGACTAGGTCAGGATTGTCCGATTTAAAGAGACTAGTTGTTTGATGTCCGATATATGTTTCGTACGGGGCAGACACACTTCCAGCCCCAGGCCTAACATGTGATCGTTCGATACTGGATCGATGTACGCGATACTACGGTATACTACGCTTGATATAGATCTAATATTCCAGTAAGAATATTTCTGGAGAATTGGGTAGGCATGGCGCTTTGCTAGAAGCCAACCTTGTCTTGTAAATCGGTAAAACGTAGTACGAGGTACGTACGTGTTTGGATTATCCAACGACCGTATTTACTACTGCCAACATATCCGGAGATCTCTTGGGTCGCTTCCTGAAGATTCACCTATGATGTTTGATTCGAACTTTATTAATCTTGGATTAATAACGGAGAAACTTTATCTTGGATAAAATGCCTTATTAGGAGAGAGAGAGAGATCGATTAATTTGGAATTAATCGATAAAATAATATATTCGATATATTATTAAACGAAATTAGATTTCGACGCGGATTAAAATCGGATTTTAATTCGGGCAAACGAATTAATTTAGAATTAATTCATTAGCGAACTGAATAGTAATTTCGCAAGGCGTAATTATTTAATTCACGTCGCGACGGAAATTTGTTAATTCGGAATTAACGAAACCGACCCCGAAAGTGTTGCGGACACATTCGTATTTTGAATCGAGTGATATCCGCAAATCACATCGCGATATCTCATTACTTAATACGAATAGATGGTGGATGTATCTAGTCACCTTTGAGGGATGATACATTGTCTCTAATCTCAAAGTGTGGTAATGATGGCAAATGATGGATTTCATTTTGGAGGGAAAGCCATGCACGGTTTTGAAGGATTTTTTGCATTAAAAAAAATTCTTTGGTATTAGATATCATATCACTTTTCATTTCCTTTGTCACTCACGGTTTTGGCATGCAAAAGGGAAAAAAAAAATTAAAAGTGAAAAACACTCTCTCTTCTTTCTCTCTTGCTCACGCCGTGAGCTGCATACACAAGGCAGAAAATTATTTTCTCATTCTCCATTTTTGCTAGCACAAGCAAGGATCAAAAGAGGTGATAGGGAAACGCATTTGGAGCTTAGAATACTCAAAGATTTGAGCTTCTCTCCATCTTCTTGCTTGGCCGAAACTTCATCCTTGGAGGCTCAAGGATCCTCATCACCATTTTCGTCACATAGCTTTGTAAGTATGTTTCCGCCATCCTTCAAGCTTTGCATGTTGTTTATTGTATTTCTATTGCTTAATCTTTCCTTGGGACTAATTATAGAAAAACCAACATTTTTGTCATAAGGTATGGGCTAGTTGGGCCATTTAAACTGGGACAAGTCCGTGCTTTATGAAAATTGGGCCAAAAGCTTCTGAAATTCCAATGGGCCATTTTGTGTTTAGGCCTTTTATCATTTGAAGTTGTTTAGCCATCTTATAGCAAAAGTGTAAACTTATTGGGCCTTTTCAACTGGGACAAGTTTGCACCTCGCAATAGTATGATTGAATGCTTTAAAATGATAATAATCTGACTTATATATTCCATGCATCGCACGCATCTCATGTATCTCATGGATACATACATCATGTTAACCCTTGTATCTTAAAAGCCATCATAGATATCCGTTGGGTTAGGAAAGAAAATGTAGGACACTGAAACTGGGCGACACATGCTGTTCTAGACTCAGGGCCTAGTTAGAAGTACGGAGTAGCCCGCGGGGGACTAAATCGGAGAATAATGGAGTCGCCACCCGGTGTTAACCGGGAAAATGATTTAAGACCGCACTCACCCCTCGCAAGGGAAGACCTCAAACCGTTGGGTTCGGAATGGTCCATTACTTATGTCACTTGTAATGAATGGATTTGTGCAATTTTAACCAAGTCTACTCAACATACATATTGGCCAAAATAACCTATTCTAATTTGCATTTATAAAGATAAATCCTATATCTTAGTTTGTATGCTTCGAAAGTAAATTCTCATAACATAAAATAAACATGTGGCCCAGGAACTCAACCATTTTCAATGTAGGACCTCGCATACCCGGTTGGACGTATTCCACATCAACCGAGTACGCCGTGTCCGGAACAAAAAAAAATTAACAAATGGTGCCATCAGGTCTTACCTTTTTAGTCGCATTCCGGGAGTGCGTTTCACGGTGCCAGAAGGGTTATCGTTCCACTGTTTTCACTGATATACTGTTTCTGTTGTTTTCACTGTTCGCTTTTTCCGTTGTTTTCTCAGGTTCACTGTTTTAGCTGTTTTCTCTATTTTCATGGGTCCGCTGTTTCCGCTATTTTCACCGTTTTCACTCACGATTTCTGCTCGCTGTTTTCTATATTTTCTCATTGTTTTAACTCGCCGTTTTCTCTGTTTCATTTACTGTTTTGGAGGACTGTATGCATGGGGCTTTATCACACGTGAATGAGGCTGCATGGACTGTGAAGAGGCAAGTATTGGCGTTACTTGGTCTCGGCTGGTAGTGAGTGGATTGTTTTGGTGTTTTATACGTGACTGTGGGCAGTGCGTTTTTGATGGGTTTCACGTGATGGGTTGTTTGCTGGCAGTTTTGCGCGTGAATTTTGGAGGCAATTTAGGGTTATGGAGGGCTAGTTACGTGCATGGAATGAGTGATTTTTGAGGGTTATGTGGATGCTTGTTGGTGTGTGAAAGTGCAAGGGCAGTAGGGTTTTGTGGCTACCGTGGGGGTGTTGGCTAGGCGTGAGGCAGTGGATTGAAGTCAATGGATGGGCATGGTTTTTTTGACAATGAGCTGAGTGTTTTGTGGCCTAGGGACGTGTTCATGAAGAGGATTTGCCGAGTGGATTGCAATGGAGTCGAAGTGCAGTGATATGTGAAGGATGTTGCTGGGTTAAGGGCTGTAAGGACGTTGATGAAGGTCTGATTTGGCGTGGATGGCTTCTGGTTTTGGCCTTGTGTGGAGGTGGCTGGGACGTGTGGTTATGGTGTGAGGGGAAGTGCTTTTCATGGGTGGGCTGGCAGTGGTGTCTGTGCACTATTTGAGGGCTCGGCAGAGGGTCCTCGCGTGGGCAGATGGCGTGCTTGTGAATGAAGGGAAGCTATGGCGTGAGACAGAGGTAGTGAGTGGAGGGGCTGGGCAGTGCGTGAGGCCGTAAAGTGAGGGTGCTGAAGGTTTTGAGTGTTGGTTGCCGAGAAGCTAAAGGGTGTGTGGGTTCTTTGGTTGCGTCAAGTGTGAGTAGATGGGCTGTGAGGGGTGTACGGTTTATGAAGGCAGTGAGTTTTGTTTGTTGCTAAATTTCCTGTGTGTTGCCGAGTAGGGTTAGTCAGTGAGGATTGGTGATGAAGGCTATTGTGGGCGTGTGAAGAAGTGATCCATGGAGTTATTTACGTGAACATGGGGTCGAGAGGAGGAGCTTGAAGGGTTTCATGTGAAGGGTTTACGTGACTTATGATGTGCAGTCCCCTTTTCTTACCGTGAATGATGATGAATTTAAAGGGGCTGGTTGGAGGTTTTTCAGGCATGATCCAATGGAGCTGAAGACGTGTGGGGTTGTGAGGTGCCGTGTGATTGGCGTGAAAGGAGGAGGAAAATGGGCATGATTGATGCAAAATAAAGGAGTTTTCAGTGATTTGAGGGCTTTGTTGAATTGGTTATGATGTCAGTGGTTGAGGCAATGAACGTGAGGGGTTAGGGGTCGTGAATTGAACGTGCTTTTGGTGTGTGGGGCATTTGTTTATTTGTTTTCTTGTTTGTTAGTGTTTGTCTGATTTGTGCAGGATAGGAAATGGAGGTTTGTTGATTTGTGAGGAGCTTGGCCTTTTGTGTTTGGTTTGGTTGATGGAAATAGGCGTGTGGGGTAGTTTCTTTGATTTTGGTTTTGTGAAAATTGTTATTAAATTGGTTTGTATTTTTTAATTGTTTGATTTTCTTTGAATTTGTTTAATTGGTTAGTGGCTTATTATTTTATGCTTGTGCATGGAAGGTGAAGGGTCACAGGGGTAGGTTTTAAGGTTCGGGGCGAGAATAAATTTTGATACAGATGCTCAACGAGCAAATCCCGAGGTTAAGCGAGCGAACAAAAATCAAACAAAACATCAATTCTTGATTATTCTCTTCCGACGTTCGTTTCCCACGACTTCCGCGACTTAAAAGGTGGTGCCTCCGTACGAGGCTCATCATTGGGCTGGTATGCAAAAATGCAATGCCTACAGTCGCCCCCAGTTTGATGGGACTTGTTCAGTGTGTGACAATGACAATCCTATTAAAGTTCATGCAATGCATTTTTACTTACCTGGCTCGCCAGCTGCTGCCTGGTTCGCCTATTGCTCTAAATTGAGTTGATGACGCAGTGGACCTCGATCCTGGGACGCATCCCGAAACTGTGACTGAGATGAATGTGATAGCAAAGTGCTTTCATCCTCTGGGCTTTGTTCCCGAACTTCTTGAGATAGGGCTTTATTCCCTCGATCTTTGTTCCCGAACTGTTGAGATGAGGGTTTATTCCCCCGAGCTTTGTTCAAGAACTGTTGAGATGAGGCTTTCTTCCCCCAAGCTTTGTTCCCGAACTGTTGAGATGAGGCTTTATTCCTCCGAGCTTTGTTCAAGAACTGTTGAGATGAGGTTTTATTCCCCCCAAGCTTTGTTCCCAAACTGTTGAGATGAGGCTTTATTCCCCCGAGCTTTGTTCCCGAACTGTTGAGATGAGGCTTTATTCCTCCGATCTTTGTTCCCAAACTGTTAAGGTGAGGCTTTATTCCCCCGACCTTTGTTCCCGAGTTGTTTCGAAGGTGGGCTTTATTCCCGAACTGTGCTGAGAGAGAGCTTTATTCTCCTGGTGTAGACAACAGAACTTGACGACGCTATTCTAGACTCGCGGCCTAGTTGGGAGTACGTAATAACATGGAGTCGCCACCCGGTGTGAACCGGGACAAAGATTTAAGGCCACACTCACCCCTCACAAGGGAAGACCTCAAATCGTTGGGTTCGGAATGGTCCCTTACTTATGTCACTTGTGATGATATGATTTGTGCAATAAATCAACCAAGTCAACTTAATAATCATGCTCAAGGGTACTTAGATCTAACATGCTTTCATCCAAATAACTCCACGCAATGTAACACAACGGGCATATTGAACCATTAAATCAACATGTATAAATCATTATCCTAACACATCATAAACCAATAATATGCATAAGGAACAACCTAAATATGCTTTAACAAATAAATAACAAACTAAATTAAACCATGCTTTAAATAATAAACGAATAACCTAAAGACTATAACATGCTCAAATACAAATTTGGATGAGACGAGATACGTGTATCTTAAGTGGTACGTGGCATTGTATCCTGAGTGCAGACTATACTACCGTCCATTCGGAATCGGCTATGGAATTTACGTCCGGGTTTTCATCCGATATACCACAAAAGTGAACACATATCCCGCTCATCCAACAATCACATCATGCCTCAAACGACTCTCATGCAATTATATATCAAAATAAATAAAACAAAAATAAAGAAGATAAGTAAAAAGGGTGCCCTCAGGTCTAACCTCTTTTGTCGTCTCCAGAAAGCGTGTTACATGGCCGTCGGAAGGGTGAGTGATCTGCAACTCTTTTGGTTCACTAACTCAACGTCTTTCCTCACTGTTTTGCTGTGCGGGCTGCTGTTTTCACTCCGTTTCTATGTTGTTTGGGTTTTATTTTCTGGTGCAGTTTTATGGTAAATACGGGATTGTTTTAGGCAGTTTTAGTGCAGTTTTACTGGGCAGTTTTTGAAGGTCTTCGGGACAGTTTTTAGGGTGTGAAGGGGCTGATTTCAGGGGCAGTAACGTGAGGGTATTTGGCGCAGTTTGTTTATGTGTTGATTGTGGGGTAGTTGCGTGAGTGAATTGGCAGGCTTGAAAGCTTGTTACGGAGGGTTAGGTGGCGTGAGGCAATGAGACTTATGGCGTTGGCTACATGATTGAGGCAGATTTTTGTGTGTGCTTGTGGCGTGGATGGGAGTTAGCAACGTGGGGGTGCAGGTGGCGTTGAAAGGGGATTTTGGTGTTAAGGTTGGCTGACTTGTGGGGTTCACTTTCGTGAGTAGGTTGGCTGAGTGGGCTATATGGGCGTGCTGTTGAAGGCCATTGGCGAGAAGCAATGTAGAGGCGTTAAGTTAATGGGCGTGAGGGGCTGGTCGGTGATTGCTTGCGTGAAGGTTGGGTTTTGATGCTTAATTGCGTGGTGGCAGGGCTATGTGTCGCTGGGACGAGGGCTTTGATGGTGTTTTGATTGGAATTAAGGGCAGGTGATGTGAGTAAGTTGTGGGCTTCACGTGAGGTTAAGGTAGTTGGCGTTGTGGGCAAGGTGGCAAGGGCGTGGGCAAGGTGGATTCTTGCGTGAGGTGTAGCTCGTTAGTTTGTGTTGATCAATTGAGGGGCTGTGAGGCTGTGGAAGGTGTAGCCAGATTAGGGTTTTTTTGGTGGCTGCCGATTTTGTGTGTGAAAGAAGAAAGGGCTGGTTATTTTCTTTTGTCTTTTTGTGAGGATCAGCCAGCCAGCCAGGGTTTTGAATTTGTGGAGAAGGGTTATTTTTATAGGCAAGGGGATGAGTTTTATCTTGTTGGGGAATGAATCAAATTGGTGTATTAATTATGAGATATTTTTAATTTAGTATATGATAGGGAAAATCTTTTAATTAAGGAAAGTGATTTGATTTATTCTTTTTAGTTAAGGATATGATTTATTTAATTTAGGAAGGTGATTAAATTAAATTAGGAATGCATTTTATTTAAATTAGGAATTTAATTTAGTTTAATTTCAAGTTCAATTTAATTGGTGAATGTGATTTAATTTAATTTAAGTTTAATTTTAATTGGTTTTAATTATTTAATTTGTGAGATGTGTTTTAATGGGTTTGGTGTGTTTTAAAACAGAGGTCCAACAAGCGAACCCGAAGCGAAACAAGCGAGTTATATCCAACGAAAATTCCATTTTCCAACTTTACCCTTCCAGCGTCTGTTTCCCGCGACTTTCATGACTAAAGAGGTAGTTGCCTCCATACGAGACTCATCATTGGGCTAATGTGTAAAAATGCAATGCCTACAGTCGCCCCCACTTTGATAGGACTTGTGCAGTGTGTGACAATGACAATCCTATCAAAGTACATGCAATGCATTTTCACTTACCAGGATCGCCAGCTGCCACCTGGTTTGCCTACTGCTTCGAACTGAGTTGATTGTGCGATGGCACCTCGGCCCTGGGACGCATCCCGGAACTGCTAATGACAACGGGGGCACCTCGACCCTCGAACTGATGATGTAGTGGGCACCTCGACCCTGGGTACGCATCTCGACCCGGAACTACAACCGACAACGGGGGCACGATCCTCGACCCTGGGCACTCATCTCGACCCAATACCGCTAACAGTAGGGACCTCACCCTAAATATGATGATGTAGTGGGCACCTCGACCCTGGGAACGCATCTCGACCCGAAACTACAAACGACAACAGGGGCACGCATCTCGACCCTGGGCACGTATCTCGACCCTGGGCACGCATCTCGTCCCAATACCGCTGACAATAGGGACCTCGCCCTGAATATGATGATGTAGTGGGCACCTCGACCCTTGGTACGCATCTCGACCCGGAACTACAAAGGACAACGGGGGCACACATCTCGACCCTGGGCACGCATCTCGACCCAATACCGCTGACAATAGGGACCTCGCCCTGAATATGATGATGTATTAGGCACCTCGACCTTGGGTACGCATCTCGACCCGGAACTACAAACGACAACGGGGGCACGCATCTCGACCCTGGGCACGTATCTCGACCCAATACCACTGACAATAGGGACCTCGCCCTGAATATGATGATGTGGTTGTGCTAACCCCGTACCTAGGGTGTCGCAGATATGATGATGGTCCATTTCTGAACCGTGCTCCATTTCCGGAGTGCCATTTTCGGCATGCTAAACCCCATTTCCGAGGCATCGCTGATGTGATGATGGTCCATTTCCGAACCGAGTTGATAAAGTGGGCATAGACCTTGGGATTCATTCCCAAAACTGCCGGTAAAGTGGGCCTCGGCCCTGGGATTCATTCCCTGGATTAAATTCTGACGATGTGGGCCTCGACCCTGGGATTCATTCCAAAATTCTGACGATGTGGGCCTCGGCCCTGGGATTCATTCCAAAATTCTGGTGATGTGGGATTCATTCCCCTGGGATTCATTCCCGATTGTGTTGATGTGTGCCTCGGCCCTGGGATTCGTTCTCTGGATTCATTCCAAAATTATGCTGATATGGGCCTCGGCCCTGGGATTCATTCCCTGGATTCATTCCAAAACTCTGCTGATGTGGGCCTCGGCCTTGGGATTCATTCCAAAACTTTGCTGATGTGGGCCTCGGCCCTGGGATTTGTTCCCTGGATTCATTCTTAAATTCTGCTGATGTGGGCCTCGGCTCTGGGATTCATTCCCTGGATTCATTCCAAAACTCTGCTGATGTGGGCCTCGGCCCTAAGATTCGTTCCCTGGATTCATTCCAAAATTCTGCTGATATGGGCCTCGGCCCTGGGATTCATTCCCTGGATTCATTCCAAATTCTGACGATGTGGGCCTCGGCCCTGGGATTGATTCCAAAACTCTACTGATGTGTCTCTATACCCGAAGTGTCGTACCTGGAAAACTGATTTGATGTAATGTTGGCCTCGCCCCCAGAATGCCATACCCGGCAGAACTGATCTGATGTAATGTGGGCCTCGCCCCTAGAATTCCATACCCGGCAGAACTAATCTAATGTAATATGGGCCTCGCCCCCAGGATGCCATATCCGGTAGAAACTGATACTGATACCAATGATGTGGGCCTCGCCCTCAGATGATGCTGATGTGGGCCTCGACCCTGGGACACATCCCCAAAACTGATACTGATGATGTGTGGGCCTCAACCCTGAACTGATACTAATAATGATGTGGGCCTCGCCCCCAGACTGGTACTGATGTGGGCCTTGCCCCAAACTGATATGGGCTTCACCCCAAACTGATACTAATGTATGGACCTCGGCCCTGAGACTCATCCCTACTGATACTGATGTGATGGTTCATTCCTGAACCGTGTTGTGAGGTGGTCCATTCCTGAACCGTGCTGAATGTGGGCTTTATTCCCAAACTGTGTTGAATGAAGGCTTTATTCCCTAGGCCTTGTTCCCGAATTATGTTGACTGTGGGCTTTATTCCCGAACTGTGTTGAATGTGGGCTTTATTCCCAAACTGTACAGGATGTGGGCTTCGCCCCCAAACTGATACTGATGTGGGTCTCACCCCCATATTGATGCTGATGCGGGTCTCGTCCTCAAACAAATGTGGGCCTCGCCCCAAAACTGATACCAATGTGGGCCATGCCCTCAACTGATACTGATATGGGCCTCGCCCCTATGTTGATACTGATATGGGCCTCGCCCCCATGCTGATACTGATGCTAATATGGGCCTCGCCCTCAGAGTGCCATACCTGGCAAGACCGATTCTGATGCTAATGTGGGTCTCGCCCCCCAGAGTGCCATACCCGGCAAGACTGATTCTGATGTCTCCATACCCGGAGTGCCGATCCCAGCTAGTTCATTCCCGAACTGTGTTCCATTCTCGGAGTGCCATTCCCGGCTTGTTCATTCCCGAACCGTGCTCCATTCTTGGATTTCCATTATTGGCTTGTTCATTCTCGAACTCTTTCTCGGATTGCCATTCTTGGCTTGTTCATTCTCAAACTTTGCTCCATTCTCGGATTGCCATTCTTGGCTTGTTCATTCTTGAACCATGCTCCATTCTCGAATTGCCATTCTTAGCTTGTGAGGCAATGGGCCTCAACCCTAGGACTCATCCCCAAAACCGATAGTGATGTGGGCCTCGACCCTGGGACTCATCCCCAAAACTGATGCTGAAGTGGGCCTCGACCCTAGGATTCCTTCCCGGATTTATTCCAAAACTCTGCTGATATGGGCCTCGACCCTGTGACTCATCCCCAAAACTACTACTCATATGTTGCTGATTCTGGTTGGCTTGTTTTTGTCGCTTTCTCTTTTTCTTCTTTGAAACCTGTGAATACAAAACGAAACAAACACAAAAAGAATGCAGAATATGTTACATGTATGCATGCATGCATGAATGAATTTCCTGGGTTAGGTCTTCCACCAGTTCTCCAGGCGATTGCTCAGTCTTCTCTCTGGTTTCATGACTCAATATCTTGTTATGTCCTTGATTCACGGTATGGTAGACTGGTCACCCCCAGTCTTGGTTTAGCTTTCTGTTCTCCGCTGTTTGCACTTGGTCAAGATGAACCACATGGCGGGGCCTTCCATATCATCATACTATATCACATGCTACGAAATTGTCCCAATAATTATACATATTATCGTCCTCAAGGAATGCCCAGTAATGAAACCAGAGACATTCAAAACACTCAATGCAACTCAAATATGAGTTTTTGAATAAATGATCTATGTCAGACTCAAAATGTGTGTGTTCAAAGGTTCTTTCACAGCTTGATCCTTAAGCAAACCAACTCAATGATTTCGTTTCAAAAATCAGGATCGATGGGTCAAACCAACCTAGATGTCTCAATTATGCCTGCAGTTGCTTTTCCATGCTCAATGTTGTATGATTTTATTTTTTTTTCCTTTGTCTCTCGTTTCATTTTGAACTTCATTTTTTTTTTTCAACACACCTACCCTTTAAGGTAGCATTTCTCCTCATGGTGGTCCTAATACTCGCCCATGGGTAGCTTCACGCTTATTGGTTATAGGTGGTTCAATTCTTTTCTTTTCATTGCGGAGACTTTTCTTTCATTTTCAACTATACCACAAATCATAACACAAGCAAATCAAGATAGACATCTAAGCAAACGGTCATTAGACCTACAATTTCTTCAACTAGTCACTTTGCTAACTACTCAGGTTTTCACCGCTAAGAACCTACAATTAAGTGTTTACGAGTCTAACATAGATCAATTACTCAAAGCATCAGATAAAAGCACATCAAGAGTTTATCGTTTCTAAGATTTCACCCTAAAACAAACAATTTCATCATCGGACTTATGTCTAACTATCAAAGACTAAAAACAAACAATTTTTCTTTTTCTTCTTTTTCTTTTTTTTTCTCTTTTTTTTCTTTTCGTCTCTCTTTTCCTTTTTTTTGGGCCCACCATGGTCTTTCTATCATTGCCGTAAGATTTTCTGTTCCTCAGTTTCCTTTTCCCCGATATCTATGTTTTCTAAACTCTTCTTGACAAGTCTTCTTTTATCCCTAACCCAACGGATATCTATGATGGCTTTTAAGACATGAGGGTTAACATGATGCATGTATGCATGAGATGCATGTGATGTATGAGACACAATATGCATGGAGTTATCAAAAGCATAAAGGGTGGTCCCTATAGGTCATACACCTATGGTTCACATGTGGGTTTACAGGAGTGTGGACAAAGGCTCTCGTTTGACGAAGGATTACCCACAACTAGGACTCCCCACTCAAGGGTTCAAGCGACCAAGTGAGTGCACTTTTTTTATACCTTACGGTACGTGCCAACGAGTTACGGTGTGTGACTAACTATCGAATGGATTTCCCGTTGTAGATTCCCCAGAGGGAGGGTGGAGCGAGGCTCTCTTAAGTACCCAAGCCCCTTAGGCTCTTATCGCTTGGTGTCAGGAATAAATAACGAGTCCTCCAAACTAGTTTGTCACAACGAGCTACAAGTGATGATTTATCTATGTGCCTTCACAGCTTTTCCCCGAAGAGTGAAGGAAGACACCCAACCATCACCTAGCTTCAACAAAGCCTTTGATTAACCCCTCAACCCATTAGAGAAATGGTCAACTAATACACAAATTATACACATCACGAGACATGATTTCGAGGACGATTCAAAATATCCCCAGTGGAGTCGCCAAACTGTAGACAACAGAACTTGACGACGCTGTTCTAGACTCGCGGCCTAGTTGGAAGTACGTAATAACATAGAGTCGCAACCCGGTGTGAACCGGGACAAAGATTTAAGGCCGCACTCACCCCTCGCAAGGGAAGACCTCAAATCGTTGGGTTCGGAATGGTCCCTTACTTATGTCACTTGTGATGATATGATTTGTGCAATAAATCAACCAAGTCTACTCAATAATCATGCTAAAGGGTACTTAGATCTAACATGTTATCATCCAAATAACTCCACGCAATGTAACACAACGGGCATATTGAACCATTAAATCAACATGTATAAATCATTATCCTAACACATAATAAACCAATAATATGCATAAGGAACAACCTAATATGCTTTTAACAAATAAATAACAAACTAAATTAAACCATGCTTTAAATAATAAACGAATAACCTAAAGACTATAACATGCTCAAATACAAATTTGGATGAGACGAGATACGTGTATCTTAAGTGGTACGTGGCATTGTATCTTGAGTGCAGACCATACTACCGTCCATTCAGAATCGGCTATGGAATTTACGTCCGGGTTTCCATCCGATATACCACAAAAGGGAACACATATCCCGCTCATCCAACAATCACATCATGCCTCAAACGACTCTCATGAAATTATATATCAAAATAATTAAAACAAAAATAAAGAAGATAAGTAAAAAGGGTGCCCTCAGGTCTAACCTTTTTTTTCGTCTCCAGAAAGCGTGTTACACGGCCGTCGGAAGGGTGAGTGATCTGCAACTCTTTTGGTTCACTAACTCAACGTCTTTCCTCGCTGTTTTGCTGTGCGGGTTGCTGTTTTCACTCCGTTTCGCTGCTGTTTGGGTTGTATTTTATAGTGTAGTTTTATGGTAAATACGGGTCTGTTTTAGGCAGTTTTAGTGCAGTTTTACTGGGCAGTTTTTGAAGGGCTTCGGGACAATTTTTAGGGTGTGAAGGGGCTGATTTCAGGGGCAGTAACGTGAGGGTATTTGGCGCAGTTTGTTTATGTGTGTTGATTGGGGTGTGGGTAGTTGCGTGAGTGAATTGGCAGGCTTGAAAGCTTGTTACGGAGGGTTAGGTGGCGTGAGGCAATGGGACTTATGGCGTTGGGGTTGGCTACATGATTGAGGCAGATTTTTGGTGTGTGCTTGTGGCGTGGATAGGAGTTAGCAACTTGGGGGTGCATGTGGCGTTGAAAGGTGATTTTGGTGTTAAGGTTGGCTGACTTAAGGGGTTCACTTTCGTGAGTAGGTTGGCTGAGTGGGCTATATGGGCGTGCTGTTGAAGGCCATCGGCGAGAAGCAATGTAGAGTCGTTAAGTTAATGGGCGTGAGGGGCTGGTCGGTGATTTCTTGCGTGAAGGCTGGGTTTTGATGATTAATTGCGTGGTGGCATGGCTATGTGTCGCTGGGACGAGGGCTTTGATGGTGTGTTGATTGGAATTAAGGGCAGGTGGTGTGAGTAAGTTGTGGGCTTAACGTGAGGTTAAGGTAGTTGGCGTTGTGGGCAAGGTGGCAAGGGCGTGGGCAAGGTGGCTTCTTGCATGAGGTGTAGCTCGTTAGTTTGTGTTGATCAATTGAGGGGCTGTGAGGCTGTGGAAGGTGTAGCCAGATTAGGGTTTTTTTGGTGGCTGCCGATTTTGTGTGTGAAAGAAGAAAGGGCTGGTTATTTTCTTTTGTCTTTTTGTGAGGATCAGCAAGCCAGCCAGGGTTTTGAATGTGTGGAGAAGGGTTATTTTTATAGGCAAGGGGATGGGTTTTAATTTGTTGGGGAAGGAATCAAATTTGTGTATTAATTAGGAGATATTTTTAATTTAGTATATGATAGGGAAAATCTTTTAATTAAGGAAAGTGATTTGATTTATTCTTTTTAGTTAAGGATATGATTTATTTAATTTAGGAAGGTGATTAAATTAAATTAGGAATGTGTTTTATTTAAATTAGGAATTTAATTTAATTTAATTTCAAGTTCAATTTAATTGGTGAATGTGATTTAATTTAATTTAAGTTTAATTTTAATTAGTTTTAATTATTTAATTTGTGAGATGTGTTTTAATGGGTTTGGTGTGTTTTAAAACAGAGGTCCAACAAGCGAACCCGAAGCGAAACAAGCGAGTTAAATCCAACGAAAATTCCATTTTCCAACTTTACCCTTCCAGCGTCTGTTTCCCGCGACTTTCATGACTAAAGATGTAGTTGCCTCCATACGAGACTCATCATTGGGCTAATGTGTAAAAATGCAATGCCTACATCTGGGCTTTATTCCCGAACGGTTGAGAGAGAGCTTTATTCTCCTGAGCTTTATTCGCGAACTGTGATGAGGGGGAGCTTTATTCTCTTAGGCTTTCTTCCCGAATTGTGTCAAGATAGGGCTTTATTCCCTCAGGCCTTCTTCCCGAACTGTGTCAAGATAAGGCTTTATTCCCTCAGGCTTTATTCCCGAATTGTGTTATGATAGGGCTTTGTTCCTCTGACTGTAATGAATGTGGGCTTTATTCCCCAATTGTGTTGACTATGGGCCTTGTTCCCGAATTGTACTGAATGTGAGCTTTGTTCCCTGATCTGAGCTGACTGTGTGGCTTTGTTCCCGAGTTTGCTGGATGTAGGCTTTATTCCCAAATTGTACTGAATGTGAGCTTTATTCCCTGGTCTGAGCTGACTGTGTGGCTTTGTTCCTGAATTGTATTGAATGTGGGCTTTATTCCCTGGTCTGAGCTGACTATGTGGCTTTGTTCCTGAATTGTATTGAATGTGGGCTTTATTCCCCAACTGCGTTGACTGTGTGGCTTTGTTCCTGAATTGTATTGAATGTGGGATTTATTCCCCAACTGCGTTGACTGTGGGCTTTGTTCCCGAACTGTGTTGAATGTGGGCTTTATTCCCGAACTAAGCTGGATGTAGGCTCTGTTCCTAAACTGAGCTGAATGTAGGCTTTGTTCCTGAACTGTACTGAATATGGGCCTCGACCCTGGGACTCATCCCCGAAAACTGATACTGAAGCTGATGTGGGCCTCGACCCTGAGACTCATCTCTGAAAACTGATGCTGATGCTGATGTGGGCCTCGACCCTGGGACTCATCCCTAAAACCTGATTTTGTAGCTGATGTGTCTCCATACCCGGAGTGCTATACTTGGAAAAGACTGATAATGATGTGGGCCTCGCCCCCAGAATGTCATACCCGGCAAAGACTGATAACGATGTGGGCCTCGCCCCCAGAGTGCTGTATCCGGCAAAGACCGATAGTGATGTGGGCCTCGCCCCCAGAGTGCCGTACCCGGCAAAGACTGATAATGATGTGGGCCTCGCCCCCAGAGTGCCGTACCCGGCAAAGATTGATAATGATGTGGGCCTCGCCCATAGATTGTTGTACCTGACGAAAACTGATATTGATGTGGGCCTCGCCCCCAGATTGCTATACTCGGCAATGACTGATACTGATGTGAATGATTTATTTCAAACTATACTACTCTCCTCGAGACAATCCTGATAGCTAAACATATTTTTGTCCTCAACGAATGCTTCGTGTCGAAACCAGAGAACCTTCAAAGTACTTGATACACTCAATTTCGATTGTCTGAATGGGTGATCTGAACTAGACTCTTAGTGTGTGTGTGCTAAGGCTCTTTCGCAGCTTGTTCCTTAAATAGGCCAACTCGATGATTTTGTTTTGGAGAATCGAACCAGTGGGTCTAACCAACCTGGATGTCTTAATCACATTCTGTGATTACTTCAGCATACTCAACATGATATGGTCTTTGTCTTTTTTCTTTTGTCTCTTTCTTTTTCGTTTTGAATTTTCTTCTTTTTTTTTTCTTTTTCTGACACACCTACCCTTTAAGGTAGCATTTCTCCTCATGGTGGTCCTAATACTCGCCCATGGGTAGCTTCACGCTTATCGGTTATAGGTGGTCTATTTTTTTTTTTTTTATTTCAGAGACTTTTTTTTTTTAATTTTCAACCATATCATATATCATATCATCAGTAAACAAATGTGGACACCTAGGCAAACAGTCATTCACCGATCCATCATCTCTTCAACTGGTCACCTTGCCAACCACTCAGGCTTCTACTGCTAGGATCCCATAATCAAGTGCTCGTGAGTCTAATTGAGATCAATCCATTCAGAATACCGGACGAGAGCACATCTCGCACTTATCATTTCTAGGGTTTCTCCCTACAGCAATCAATGTCATCACCGGACATATGTCTAACTATCAAAGACTTCTCTCACTCATTTTTTTTTTCATCATCATTTTTTTTTTCATTTTCATTTTTTTCATTTTTTTTTTTGACTCACTCACTCCAAGGAATTCTTCATTTTCAACTTCTGATAATGTGGGCTTCGCCCCCTGAGATCCATACCCAAAACTAAAACTCATATGTGCCTCAACCCTCAGATCACTACCCGAATCTTGACTCCGATGTGGGCCTCAACCCTAGGATTACTACCCGAATCCGATACTGCGCTTTTGCTGTTTCTGGTTGGCTTGTCTTTGCCGCTTTATCTTTTCCTTCTTCGTTGAAACTTGTGAGTACAAAACAACAGAATAAAAACGTGTGCATGTAATGTATACACATACATGTGTAGAGATACTCCATGTTCTTGATGGGTGAGACCCTCATTGTGCTCCTCGGCGCCATGTGTTTCCTCCTGCTGGTTTTCCTCTTCTGTTTGAAACCTGCAAACATAGAACAAACACAAGAATTGCAAGTACGTTACGTGTATGCATGCATGCATGAGTTTCCTATCCCGTCGGGTTAGTTCTTCTGCCAGGTCTTCTATTTCTCAAGCAAAGTACTGTTTCAATCTGTCCATGTTGATCGGCTCCGTGAACTCATTCCCTTCCGAGTCTAATAATCTCACTGCCCCCATTTTCTTGTAGCTTGTACAATTCTCCTTTCCAAAACCACATATTGAGAAACTAACTTCTGAAAGATTATCTTGTTTTTTTTTTCTTGAAGGTAGGGACTCAGACAAGTAAGTGAAATGAACAACTTTATTATTAAAAGGGGTTCAAATAGGTAGACAAAATCAATGTCTTGAAAATGCAGGATTTGAAATCAAACAAACCAAGGAGAACAGTCTCGTCATTCACAACATTGCCTTCTTCCTTGGCCTAAGGTTCTTCACCATTGTCATCTCTCATTCCATGAAAGAAGTTGAGTGTTTGAAATCTTGGAGGACGAAGCTTTCAGGCAGGCCAGAGTTGATCATATAAGTGGGTGGTGGGACGGAATGGTAGTTTGGTAAAGGATTTCTAAGTGTATTGGGCTATTTTTTTTCTGGATCGGGTATCGTATGGGCATCAATGAGGTTTTGGATCTCATGCCTGAGGCGGGCGCAGTTATCGGTGTCATGACCTTTTTCTTGGTGGAAGTAACAGTACTGGTTTAAGTTCATGTGAGGTGGCACAGGATTTGGAAAGGGCATGGGTTCTAAAGGCTTTAAGAGTCCTTGCATCTTCAGCTTTTCGAACACTTTTGATAGAGGCCTACCAAGGTTAGAGAATCGCCTGTTTCTGATGGCAGTGACCGTGGCAATAGCGGGCTTGGTTTCAGAAGTCCCTCCAGAAGTCCTTCTATTCTGGCCATAAAACTTTCTGTTCTCAGCTTCTTCCTCTTCAATGTCCATGACAGTTTCCCTCAACTGTCGGAAATCAGTGATCATGGAGGTCATCCTCCTCAGTTTTCCATAGATGGAGGGCTTGGTTCCCTTGATGATCATCTTAATTTGGTCATTCTCCGAGGGCCGAGTCTACATCTTCAGAAGCTGGCTCCTCCAGCGATCCACATAGTCTTTGAAGTTCTCTTCTAGTTTCTGCTTGATGTTCTCCAGATCACGGAGTGACAGATCGATCTCCAAGTCAGTGACATATTGTTTTAGGAAGGCATCAGCTAACTCCCTCCAGTCTTCCTTCACCTTCTTCTCAAGGCTATGATACCAAACCACATGAGCTCCTTCAAGTGACATTCCGAACATTTTCAGCACCTGTCGTTTCGATAAACCCACTGAACTCATAACTGAAACATACTGACGGAGATGGACCCTCGGATCCCCATTTCCATTGAACTTAGCGATATCAGGCATTTTAAAGTTAGCCGGCAACTGTTCTTCAAAAGTCATCGACTCATAATCCAGCAGATCTTCATCTTTACCCTTCATCTTGCGGGTAACTGTTTCTACCTTATCCCGGAGCTTCTGTAATTCTGCCTGAGACCCAGCTATTTTCCCAGCGGCATACTCAGCCATATCATCATCAAACATTGGAACATCATCATTAACCCTGTTCTGAGGCTCTTCACGCCTCTTATTTTCAGAACTACCCCCGGCACGGGGTACAGCTACATTAGACATGGCAGCAGTCAGAGCTTGCAACTGTTCGGTAATCTTGGTGAAACTATTCTCTAGCCGATCCATGCGGGATATCTCATTTTCTGATCCACTCATACTTTTTATTGGCCTCTTGACAAGTCTTCCTTCTTTCCTAACCCAATGGGAATCTATAATGGCTTTTTAAAACACAAGGGTTAGCATGATGCATGTATGCATGACATGTGTGCAATGCATAGAATAAATAAGCTCATAAAAGAATTTACAGCAATTGGCCCATTATCATTTTAAAGTATTCAATCACACTATTGCGCGGTGCAAACTTGTCCCAGTTGGAAAGGCCCAACAGGTTCACACTTTGCGATAATTTAACTAAATAACTTCAAATGATAAAAGGCACACACAGGATGGCCCATCATTATTTTAGAAATTTTGGCCTAATTTTCAAAAGGACATGAACTTGCCCTGGTTTAAATGGCCCAACAAGTTCACATTTCTTGACAAAAAGTCCAACTGAATCCAAATGATAATGGTCCAAAACACAAGCATAATCAAATATTTTCTAAGGGTCATACAACTAAGGTTCACATGTAGGCTGTAAGAGTGTAAACAAAAGCTCTTGCTGACGAAGGATTGCCCACAACTAGGACTCCCTGTTGGACAGTTATGACCCATAGCGTCACTATTTGTACAGATCACGGTGTTGCTGTACAAATTAACTATGTGACAAAGGAGATTGCACTCTTATCATTTGTGATTAGATCACCTTAGATATATAAATGTTGAGAGGTCCCTATGATTTGTTCCTGGATGGAGAATGATGTGAGACAGTATCAGTCCACGTAGGATAAAACATTAAATATCCCTAGTCAGAGTATTATCGAGATTGGACATCGATAAATACGTAAAAGACTAGTATTACACTTGTGCGCGTTGTGAAGGCACAACGGCATAGTTCTCATATATTTGGGTATTGGATACTCATGCAAGTGTAATAGGAGGTTGTGTTTCACCGATGGTACGGGAAACAGCTTCGCTCTGGATAGACCCCCTCGGAATCCCATTGGTAGTATGACTATGTGTCTATGGGAGTCCGAAATCAGGGTAGGTGTATTTGGTCTTAACCTGAGACTTGCACCGCTAATACTTGCGACAATCAATATACTTTGGTTGAGGTCGTCCAGGGCCGTAACAGGTTATGTGTACGCCGATACTTGGTATATTGAGAATCGTAGAGTATTTGGTGTGATGTCAAGACGGAAGTATCACTCCAGTCATAGTGCAAAACTTATTTAGAATAAGGTTCCATAAAAATCTGTTTGACAGAATTCATATTGGATATGAACGGGAAGGAAACAGGGTTTCACACTCCTGAAGATTTGGGAATGCAAGGCGTACGTTTGGATGATACCAAACCAGAACCCAAATTGGATAAGTGCCAAATTATAGGTTATCCTAGGGGAAACCATAAGTATAGTACTTATACATCTCACATGAGAACAATTTTAATTGTGCTCACCATGCGGTCTTCCTTAGAGGAATACCGATATGCAGTGGTAAGTGGGAGGATGGTATAACTCGATGAAAATCAGAGTGATACTGTTCAAGGCACGAAGTCCTTAATGGAACACAAACAGTTCATCAAGGATGAATCTGTACCATTAATCTTCGAATACACAAGAACCGCGTAGATCGGAGAGAATAAAAAAACAACCTGGGGTATGGGTTTCTGATCTCACCCCATAAAGATGACAATCTTATTGAGGTATACCAACTGACCACGTTTGAGGAAGTGATACAAGGTATCGACTCCCTTTATGGCAAAGTGCCATGAGTCCAAAATGGATTCCATGTATACCAACTATGTTTGGACACTATTTGTTATACCGCAAGGCATTGTGCCTATAGGTACTGTAAAATTCTTCAAGGAAGACATACATGGATGGCAACATACCAACGTACTAAGCTAGGCTTGTTGCGAAAAGGTATCGTTATCAACATTTTGTTGATTACGGTTCAACCTTTTACTTGTTGCCACGGTAAATCCATTTGGATAATGCTTGCTGAAACTGTACATTTATGAAATGTGTCAGTTAAAAATCAAAATCGTTTTCCTTAAACGGAAACCTTTTGGAGGATGTTTATAACATCCTAACGATTTTTTCGTACTAAAACCAGCAAACAAGGTTTGTAGGTTATTCAATCCATGTTTGGATTGAAGCAAGCATTAGGTTCTAGGAATTATCGTTTTGATGTAATCATAAATAGTTTATGGTTTAATTCAAAATGAAAATGATTCTTATGTATATAAGAAGGTTAGTGGGAGCGCACTGACAATGATTGTCCTGTATAAAATAATGATAATATATGTCATTTCTAGGAAATGATATTCCCATAAAACAATCGGTGAAAGCTTGGCTTTCGAGAAAATTCTCGTAGAATTCTTGGGAGAAAACAACCTTTATTCAAGGAATAAAGATCTACTTGGATAGATTAAGTTGTTAAAACTCTGCGAGAGCTCGTACATTGAAAAATATACGTGATCTGGTGTCTCATACGCTTTAGCATATGGATTCATAAACAGGCCAATCCGAGTGATAGTCACTGGATTGAAGTTAAGAACATCCGTTAGTATCTTAGAGAACTAAGGATGCTGTCTTAATCTGTGGAGATGGAGAACTTGAAGTGACTGGGATCACTGTAGCAAGTTTCCAGACCGATAAAGACGACTGAAAGTCGCAAACGGTATTATAAAGTTCGAATAACGGAACAATGAGCTGGAAATCTTTCAAGCAAGATACTGTTACTGAATAAACAACAAATGCAGATTATTGTTGCAGCTGAGGCAGCAATAGAAGCCATTTGGGTCGATAATAAATCTAATTAGATTAGATATATTTCTGTTAGCGGCTGAGCTAGGCGTCAGCACAGGCTAAAGAATTAATGGTCTCATCAACGACCTAGATATATACTTCGATATTCATCTGATTCGTTCGGATCATAAATCGTGGCGATGTGATGATCGTATAAATCGCATTAGACGATAATCATGCAAATCTGCTGACGAAAGCATTTCTCAGCAGTTTGAGCCAACCGTACATAGTTCGGGTGTAAGACACTCGAGTGACTGGCTATAGGCCAAGTGGGAGATTGTTGGATAGTTATAACCCATAGCGTCACTATTTGTACAGATCACGGTGTTGTTGTACAAATTAACTATGTGATAAAGGAGATTGCACTCTTATCATTGTGATTAGATCACATTAGATGTATAAATGATGAGAGGTCCCTATGATTTGTTCATGGACGGAGAATGATATGAGACAGTATCAGTCCACGTAGGATAAATCATCAAATATCCCTAGTCAGAGTATTATCGAGATTGGACATCGATAAATACATAAAAGACTAGTATTACACTTGTGCGCGTTGTGAGGGCACAACGTCATAGTTCTCATATATTTGGGTATTGGATACTCATGCAAGTGTAATAGGAGGTTGTGTTTCACTGATGGTACGGGAAACAGCTTCGCTCTGGATAGACCCCCTCGGAATCCCATTGGTAGTATGACTATGTGTCTATGGGAGTCCGAAATCAGGGTAGGTGTATTTGGACTTAACCTGAGACTTGCACCGCTAATACTTGCGACAATCAATATACTTTGGTTGAGGTCGTCCAGGGCCGTAACAGGTTCTGTGTACGCCGATACTTGGTATATTGAGAATCGTAGAGTATTGGGTGTGATGTCAAGACGGAAGTATCACTCCAGTCATAGTGGAGATGATGTCACGTAGGATACGGTATTAGTGCTCTTAAGTGCTGCGTGGCCAATTGCGATATTATGACTAGGTCATATATATCCGATTATAGAGACTAGTTACCAGACATCTGACAAGTGCTTCCTACGGGGCAGACACAACTCCAGCCCCAGGCCTAGCACGTGATAGTCCGATACTGGATTGACATGCACTATATGATGTATACTACGCCTGATACAGATTTATATATTCCTGTAAGGATATTTCCAGAGAATGGGGTAGGCATGGCGCTTTGCTAGAGGCCAACCTTGTCTTGTGAATCGGTGTAAACGTGGTACGAGGTACTTACGTGTTCGGATAGTCCGACGACCCGATTTACTGCCAACATATCCGGGGATCTCATGGGTCACTTCCCAAAGATTCACCGATGACGTATGACTCGCACATTTATTAATCTGGGATTAATTCGATGAGAGAGAAAATTAATCTGGGATTAATTACAGAGATATTTTATCTAAGATAAAATATCGTCTTAAGAGAGAAAACGATTATTTGGAATTGATCGGTAAAGTTAATATATTCGATATATTGAACGAAATTAGATTTCGACGCGGAATTGAAATTAGATTTTAATTCGGGCGAACGAATTAATTTAGAATTATTTTGTTGGCGACGTGAATAATGGATTCGCTAGGCGTAATCATTTAATTACGACGCAACAAAAATTCGCTAATTGGGAATTAGCGAACCTGAGCCCGAGTGTGATTGCGAGCGCATTCGTATTTCAAATTCGAGTGCAGCACGCAAGTCACATCAAGCGTCAAATCATTCATCACATCAAATGTCAAATCAAACGTCACTTTGAGTGATGTGATTGATTGATTGAAAGACATGTCACTTTAATAAAGTGAAAATGAATAGTGATGTGTTTTGGTGAAATAGTGTAAGTTGGTGGAAAGTATTTACCAATTGATTTTAATTAATGGACTGTGGACTGCATGTAGTGGGCGTGGATCTTGAAGGGAAATTTCAGTTTTGTTCGTCGTTTCGTCGCACAACCGATCGATGTGAGTATTCTGCAACTCCTTTGATATGTATTTCACACTTTATCATGCTTGTTTGATGATCATGGGACCAAGAATAAAACCAACACTCCCCACTCAAGGGTTCAAGCGACCAAGTGAGCGCACCTTTTTAGACCTTATGGTACGTGCCAACAAGTTATGGTGTGTGACTAACTATCGAATGGACTTCCCGTTGTAGATTCCCCAGAGGGAGGGTGGTGGAGCGAGGCTCTCTTAAGTACCCAAGCCCTTTAGGCTCTTATCGCTTGGTGACAGGAATAAACAACGAGTCCTCCAAACTAGTCTATCACAACAAGCTACGGGTGATGATTATCTAGGTGCCTTCACATCTTTTCCTTATAGAAAGGTAGTGAGTGAAGGAAGACACCAAACCATCACATAGATTTAACAATGCCTTTGATTAAACTCCTTAAACCCACAATAGTCATGGTTAATTAAAACACAAATCCAAACATTACAAGACATTATTTCGGGGCCGATTCTCTATCCCTAATGGAGTCGCCAGACTGTAGGACACAGAACCTGGGCGACGCATGCTGTTCTAGACTCAGGGCCTAGTTAGGAGTGCGGAGTAGCCCGCGGGGGACTAAACCGGAGAATAATGGAGTCACCACCCGGTGTGAACCAGGAAAATGATTTAAGGCCGCACTCACCCCTCGCAAGGGAAGACCTCAAACCGTTGGGTTCGGAATGGTCCCTTACTTATGTCACTTGTAATGAATGGATTTGTGCAATTTTAACCAAGTCTACTCAACATACATATTGGCCAAAATAACCTATTCTAATTTGCATTTATAAAGATAAATCCTATATCTTAGTTTGTATGCTTCGAAAGTAAATTCTCATAACATAAAATAAACATGTGGCCCAGGAACTCGACCATTTTCAATGTAGGACCTCGGATACCCGGTTGGACGTATTCCACGTCAACCGAGTACGCCGTGTCCGGAACAACAAAATAAAATATAACAAAGGGTGCCCTCAGGTCTTACATTTTTAGTCGCATTCCGGGAGTGCGTTTCTCGGTGCCGGAAGGGTTATCGTTCCACTATTTTCACTGATCTACTATTTCTGCTGTTTTCACTGTTCGCTATTTCTGTTGTTTTCTCAGGTTCACTATTTTAGCTGTTTTCTCTGTTTTCACGGGTCTGCTGTTTCCGCTATTTTCGCCGTTTTCACTCGCGGTTTCTACTCGCTGTTTTCTGTATTTTCTTACTGTTTTAACTCGCCTTTTTCTCTATTTCATTCACTGTTTTGGAGGGCTGTATGCATGGGGCTTTATCACACGTGCATGAGGCTGCATGGACTGTGAAGACGCAAGTCTTGGCGTTACTTGGTCTCGGCTGGCAGTGAGTGGATTGTTTTGGTGTTTTATACGTGACTGTGGGCAGTGCGTTTTTTATGGGTTTCACTTGATGGGTTGTTTGCTGGCAGTTTTGCGCGTGAAGTTTGGAGGCAATTTACGTTTGTGGAGGGCTAGTTACGTGCATGGAATGAGTGATTTTTGAGGGTTATGTGGATGCTTGTGGGTGTGTGAAAGTGCAAGGGCAGTAGGGTTTTGTGGCTACCATGGGGGTGTTGGCTAGGCGTGAGGCAGTGGATTGAAGGAAATGGCTGGGCGTGGTTTTTGTGACAATGAGATTAGTGTTTTGTGGCCTAGGGACATGTTTATGAAGAGGATTTGCCGAGTGGATTGTAGTGGAGTCGAAGTGCAGTGATGTGTGAAGGATGTTGCTGGGTTAAGGGATGTAAGGACGTTGATGAAGGTCTGATTTGGCGTGGATGGCTTCTGGTTTTGGCCTTGTGTGGAGGTGGTTGGGACGTGTGGTTATGGTGTGAGGGGAAGTGCTTTTCGTGGGTGGGCTGGCAGTGGTGTCTGTGCGCTGTTTGAGGGTTCGGCAGAGGGTCCTTGCATGGCGTGCTTGTGAATGAAGGAAAGCTATGGCGTGAGACAGAGGCAGTGAGTGGAGGGACTGGGCATTGCATGAGGCCGTGAAGTGAGGGTGCTGAAGGTTTTGAGTGTTGGCTGCCGAGAAGCTAAAGGGTGTGTGGGTTCTTTGGTTGCGTCAAGTGTGAGTAGAGGGGCTGTGAGGGGTGTACAGTTTATAAAGGCAGTGAGTTTTGTTTGTTGCTAAATGGCCTGTGTGTTGCCGAGTAGGGGTAGTCAGTGAGGATTGGTGATGAAGGCTATTGTGGGCGAGTGAAGAAGTGATCCAGAGGGTTATTTACGTGAACATGGGGTCGAGAGGAGGAGCTTGAAGGGTTTCATGTGAAGGGTTTACGTGACTTATGATGTGCAGTCCCCCTTTCTTGCCGTGAATGATGATGAATTTAAAGGGGCTGGTTGGAGGTTTTTCAGGCATGATCCAATGGAGCTGAAGACGTGTGAGGTTGTGAGGTGCCGTGTGATTGGCGTGAAAGGAGGAGGAAAATGGGCATGATTGATGCAAAACAAAGGAGTTTTTGGTGATTTGAAGGGCTTTGTTGAATTGGTTATGATGTCAGTGGTTGAGGCAATGAACGTGAGGGGTTAGGGGTCGTGAATTGAAGGTGCTTTTGGTGTGTGGGGCATTTGTTTATTTGTTTTCTTGTTTCTTAGTGTTTGTTTGATTTGTGGAGGATAGGAAATGGAGGTTTGTTGATTTTGAGGAGCTTGGCCTTTTGTGTTTGGTTTGGTTGATGGAAATAGGCGTGTGGGGTAGTTTCTTTGATTTTGGTTTTGTAAAAATTGTTATTAAATTGGTTTGTATTTTTTAATTGTTTGATTTTCTTTGAATTTGTTTAATTGGTTGGTGGCTTATTATTTTATGTTTGTGCATGGAAGGTGAAGGGTCACAGGGGTAGGTTTTAAGGTTCGGGGCGAGAATAAATTTTGATACAGAGGCTCAACGAGCAAATCCCGAGGTTAAGCGAGCGAACAAAAATCCAACAAAACGACAATTCTTGATTATTCTCTTCCGACGTCCGTTTCCCGCGACTTCCGCGACTTAAAAGGTGGTACCTCCGTACGAGGCTCATCATTGGGCTGGTATGCAAAAATGCAATGCCTACAGAAAGACTTGTCAAAAGGTGTTTAAAAACATAGATATTGAAAAGGAAACTGAGAAATAGAAAACCTTACAGCAAGGATAGAGAGACAAGCGAATGGTATTCAGTTGAAATGATTAAGAAAAGAATAGGCTCAGAAAGTAATGGAAGAAATACATACCGGGGTATGTGGACCGCACATGAATCGGTTTAATTTGTCTCACAAGATTGTAAGACAAGGTTTCTACTGGTTAACCATGGAGAGAGACTGTACAAAGCTGGTAAAACATTGTCATGATTGTCAAGCGCATGGTAATATGAACCATCTACCTCACACAGAGTTACACGGGCTATCAGAGCCATGGCCTTTTTTCAGCATGGGGAATTGACATGATCGGAGAGATTCGACCTAATGCATCGAATGGACATCGTTTCATAGTGGTGGCAGTGGACTACTTCTCAAAATGGGTGGAAGCCGAGTCATTTCGTAACGTCAAAGCAAAACAGCTGGTGAAGTTCATAGCTCGGAACATCATATGTCGATATGGGATGCCGCATCATGTAGTGACAGATAACGGAGTTCAGTTTCATGGGGAAACGAAGGCAATGCTACAGAGATATGGGATAGGACATCACAGGTCAGACCGCAGGAAAATGGGGCAGTCGAGGCAGCCAATAAGATAGTAAAGAAGATATTAGCCAAGATGACAGAAAACTGCAAAGAATTGGCTAACAAACTACCGTAGGCCCTGTGGGGGTACAGAACATCAGTGAGAATAGTAACAGGAGCCACGCCTTACTCTTTGGTCTATGGAATGGAAGCAGTACTACCCGTGGAAGTTGAGATACAGTCCATGAGGGTATTAGCATAAACAGAGTTACCTGAACAAGGATAGGCCTCGCAGAGATTTGAACAGTTAGCATTGCTCGATGAGAAGAGAATGAAGTCTTTACATCACATGCAGATATATCAGAAGAGACTAGCCCGAGCATTCAACAAAAAGATGTGTCCTACTAAGATCATAAAAGGTGATTTGGTACTTAAGTAGTCAAGGCCGTCGACGATAGACCCAAGAGGAATGTTCAGACTCAACTGGGAAGGACCCTACATAGTCCAAAAAGTAATGGGAAATGGGACAGTGAGGTTGTCAGACTTGGAAGGGAACGGATTCACCGAGCCAATCAATATGGACAGGTTGAAGCAGTACTTTGCCTGAAGAAGAGAAGACCGAGCAGTCACCAATGGAATTGGCGGAAGACCTAACCCAATGGAATAGGAAATTCATTCATGCATGCATGCATACACGTAACGTACTTGAATTCATTTTTGTGTTTGTTCTGTTTTGTATTCATAGGTTTCAAAAAGGAAAAAGAGAAAACGACAAATGCAAGCCAATCAGAAGCATCAATAGTACAATACATCAGTTTCAGGAATGAATCAGTATCAGTTTTAGGAGCGAGGCCCACATCAGTATCAGTTTAGGGGTGAGGCCCATATTAGTATCATCTTGGGCCGAGGCTCACATCAGTATCAGTTTGGGGGCGAGGCACACATCAGTATCAGCTTGGGGCGAGGCCCACATCAGTATCAGTTTGGGGGCAAGGCCCACATCAGTTTCAGTTTAGGGGCGAAGCCCACATTAATATCAGCTTGGGGCGAGGCCTACATCAGTATCATTTTAGGGACGAGGCCCACATCAATATCATCTTGGGACGAGGCCAACATCAGTATCAGTTTGGGGGCGAGGCCCACATCAGTATCAATTTGGGGGCGAGGCCCACATCATTATCAATTTGGGGGCGAGGCCCACATCAGTATCAGTTTGGGGTGAGGCCCACATCAATATCAGTTTGGAGCGAGGCCCACATCAATATCAGCTGGGGGCGAGGCCCACATCAGTATCATTTTGAGGGCGAGGTGCACATCAATATCAGTTTCGGGGCGAGGCCTCCATTAGTATCGGTTTGGGGGTCGAGGCACACATCAACATCAGTTTGGGGGCGAGCCCCACATCAGTATAAGTTGGGGGCGAGGCCACATCAATATCAGTTTAGGGGCGAGGCCCACATCAGTATCGGTTTGGGGGCGAGGCCCACATCAGCATCTGTTTGGGGGCGCGGCCCACATCAGTATCAGTTTGGGGGTAAGGCCCACATCAGTATCGGTTTAGGGGCGAGGCCCACATCAGTATCAGTTGGGGGGCGAAGCCCACATCAGTATCAGCTTGGGTCGAGGCCCACATCTATATCATTTTGGGGACGAGGCCCACATCAATATCATCTTGGGGCGAGGCCAACATCAGTATCAGTTTGGGGGCGAGGCCCACATCAGTATCAATTTGGGGGCGAGGCCCATATCAGTATCAATTTGGGGGCGAGGCCCACATCAGTATCAGTTTAGGGTGAGGCCCACATCAATATCATCTGGGGGTGATGTTGGATAATATTACCCATAGCGTCACTATTTGTACAGATCACGGTGTTGTTGTACAAATTAACTATGTGACAAGGAAATTGCACTCTCATCATTTGTGATTAGATCACCATAGATGTATAAATGAAGAGAGGTCCATATGATTAGTTCCTGGATTGAGATGATATGAGACAGTATCAGTCCCCGAAGGATTAATCATTAAATATCCCTAGCCGGAGTATTATCGAGACTGGACATCGATAATGCGGAATAGGCTAGTATTGCACTTGTGTGCGTTGTGAGGGCACAACAGCATAGTTCTCATATATATAAGTATTGGATACTTATGCAAGTGCGATAGGAGGTCGTGTTTCACCGATGATACGGGAGACAGCTTCGCTCTGGATAGACCCTTCGGAATCCCATTGGTATTATGACTATGTGTCTATGGGAGGCCGAAATCAAGGTAGGTGTGTATGGTCTTAACTTGAGACTTACATCGCTAATACTTACGATAATCGATAGACTTTGGTCTTGGTGGTACAGGGCTTTAACCGGTTCTGCGTACACCACTTCTGGGTTTATCAGAGAGTCGTAGTGTATTGGGTGTGATGTCAAGACGGAAATACCACTTCAGTCATAGTGGAGATGATGTCACGCAGGATACGGTACTAGTGCTCTTGAGTGATGCGCATACAATCATGATATTATGACCATGTCATGAATATCTGATTATAGAGACTAGTTACCAGACATCCGACATGTGCTTCGGACGGGGCAGACACTTATCCAGCCCCAGCCCTAGCACGTGACTATCCGATACTGGGCCGATATACACAATACTACGGTATACTACGCTTGATACAGATCTATATATTCCTGTAAGAATATTTCTGGAGAATTGGGTAGGCATGGCGCTTTGCTAGAAGCCAACCTTGTCTTGTAAATCGGTATAAACGTAGTACGAGGTACTTACGTGTTCGGATAGTCCGACGACCGTATTTACTGCCAACATATCCAAAGATCTCATGGGTCGCTTCCTGAAGATTCACCGATGACGTATGACTCACACTTTAATTAATCTGGGATTAATTCGATGAGAGAGAAAATTAATCTGGGATTAATTACGGAGATATTTTATCTCGGATAAAATATTGTTAAAGAGAGAGAACGATTAATTTGGAATTAATCGATAAATTAATATATTCGATATATTATAACGAAATTAGATTTCGACGCGGAATTGAAATTGGATTTTAATTCGGGCGAACGAATTAATTTAGAATTAATTCGTTAGCGACGTGAATAGTGAATTCGCTAGGCGTAATCATTTAATTACGACGCGACGAAAATTTGTTAATTTGGAATTAGCGAACCCGAGCCCGAGAGTGATTGCGAGCGCATTCGCATTTCGAATTCGAGCGCGGCACGCAAGTCACATCAAGCGTCAAATCGTTAGTCACATCATGCGTCAAATCAATTGTCACTTTGAGTGATGTGATGTGACTGACACATGTCACTTTATTAAAGTGATGTGATGTGACTTAAAGTAAAAGTAGAAGTGATGGGTGAAAAGTTGATTGAAAGCTTTTGCTTTTTGCTTTTGACTTTTTAATAAAATTTTTGTATATCTTTTATTTACTTACTTGGTAAATAAAAAATAGAAAGGTAATACAAAAAGGCATCACTTTCTCTCTCTTTATTAACATTCACGGTTTTGGCAAAATGGAGCCAAAAATGGTTTTTCTCTCTTCTCATGGTCTCCTTGACCGATTTTCTTCTTCATTTTTCTGGTTTTTCACACAAAATGGAGAAGCTTTTGATCTTGTAGCAAGATCTAAGTGCTAGCACACTCATGGAGGAATACAAAGGTGATAGGGAAGTGAGTTTGTGAGCTTGGAAAGCTTGAAGCTTGGAGCTTCAATGGAGTCTTTCATGGCCGATTTTTAGGAGCATCAAAACAGCCCCACCGTGCAGTCCACTGCAGTTCAAGAAGGCCCAAAACCGAGCTTGGAGGGAGGCAGAAACATGAAGTGCGAATTTGGTTCATCTTTGTTGCATCTCTACCGATCAATGTGAGTTATTCCGCACCTCCTTTGATATGTATTCAACTCGTTTATGCATGATTTATGATCCTTGGGACTTGATTGAAACTCAACAATGGTATCTTGAGCCATTTGTGCATAAAACGTTTTTAGGGTTCTTGAGCAAAATTTGGGGCTTTTTGATTTAAGCATGATTTTGACAAATTGTTTGTTTAAGAATGTTTGTATATGAATAACTTAGAGTTATATGTAATCAATTTGAAAAAATTAATTGGATTGATTTTCCCCAATTTGCTTATTGTTGGCCAAAACTTTAATTTGGGTAAACTTGATTTTGAGCATGTTTAATGAAATTGGATGATTAGAATGCTTAAATGTTGTTTAATTGATGATTGATTAGATCAATTTGATGAAAAAGTGTTTGGAACAATTTTCCCCAATTTGCTCTTGATGGCCGAAAATATGAACCTAATATTGTCTTGGATTTTGATTTTTTTGTTCATTGGATGACTTGGAAATCATTTAGGGATGTTGAATTTATGTTTGATTGGGTTCAATTGGATTGATTGATTTGATTTGGGCATATTTTCCCCTTTGCCGAGACACTTGAAGCATGAAATTGGGTTTGATCAAATTATGTTGGACATGATTAATTGATGTTAAGCATGATTAATTGGACAAATTTAGTTTTGGAAACTTTGATTTGGGTAATTAATATATGCTATACACTTTAGGTAATTTAATTGGAAAATTTGGAATTTTTGAAATTAAATTATTGGGCCTTAAAATTGGATTTGGGCTTTTAAAGTTGTTATTGGGTTTATTGGACTTTGTTGTACAAAGTTGGTTTAGGCCAAAATTGGTTGGATCCAATTAGGCCCAAAACCGCTTCCAAAAGGCCCAAATGCGACTAATGAACCTTTAACGTTTAATTGGGCCTAATGGGCCTAAATTAATTTATGGGCTTATGGGGTAACTCCCGGATTGGACTTTGGTTGCGGGTTTGACCCGAGTTGACCAAAAGTCCACGCCTCAAGAAATTAATTAAAAGCCCATTAGACTTAATTAAATTAATATTGGATATTAATCGGGCTTTGAGACCCGAAACGATTAAATTTGGAATTTAAGTCGTAAAGGTTTATTTTATAAAGTGTAATATTTAATTTGGAATTAAATAATGAATTAGAATTAAATACGTATTAAATTGGATTTAATCATGTAATTTAATTTTATTTGAGAAATCGTACTTTGAGTACGTGTTCGCAATACGAGTTTGACTCGAACAAAATCAAATCTTTGTTTGAACATTGGATGATCACTAATTATCAGATTAATTAATTGATTAGATTGATTGATAACATGCTTGTATGAATACATGGTTGTGAGCTTGTTTGAATATGTATATCGGATGGATTTTAGTCGGGTGGGGCAATTTTAGAAATTGTTGTAATAAATTTGATTTATTAATTGGACCTGCGAGTCCAGCCTTATCTCCTATTCTTTGTATTCTCTTTTCACCTATTCCCCTCATGTAAATGAGGTTTCTTTAGAAGTGTAGTGTAACGGGTAGAAGAAATATTTGTGCTAGCTTGGAGAGAGACAGTGAGAGATTTGATCTAGGATCAATGTGTAAAATATCCATCCGCATATCATTATTATTTTATCATATGCGCTTTATTATGTCTTTAGAATGCATGTTTAAGGGTGTATGTGTATGATGATGAGACCTTAACAAAGATAATAAATTGGTTGCCAATTTGCACGCGAAAAACCCTCGTTAAATATCAAGCGTTTATTTTCCTTCCATTGAGTGATTCTTACTCAAGATCCGAGATTGGCAGGGGTTTTTGGCCAAAGTCAAGCCCTTGTCCGTCGAAGATGTGTTTTAATCACGAGGCTTTGTTCCATATCGGTGTCGTGTCCAAGTTGTGGTTTGTTGGCCAAAGTCAAGACCACTTCTTGTCCATTGACATTGATTACGAAGCTTCCATGTCAATGGGTCCGCGCTTGACTGGGATCACTAGGTTTGTTGTGCCAAAGCCAAGGCCTATTTGATTCAGAGGAAAAAGGTTAGGGTATATATTCGATATATAGGCATATATATGATATATGTTTAGGACTTGGATGTCCACCTACTGGATCTAGGAGTTGGATGAGATCCAATTGATCCTAGAGATCTACCTAGTTAATTATCATACAATTTGTTGGCCAAAGTCAAGATTGTGTGATATTTAACGGGATCCTAGCCCACTAGGAAACACGGTTTCCCGAGTACTCGACAGAGGGTTAGAGGCTCGACGAAAAATAGTGGGAGGCAAGAATTGAATTTGCAATACTCGTTCAATTACTCGCCATACGCGCTCATTTAAATTATTTCGTCATTAGATTAAATGTTAGTTGGACTAATATTTAAATTGTTGTTTTAATAAACAGTTGGACTGTATTATACTTGATTATATATAATTGGATTATATTAATCAATATATTTGAATTAATTAATTTCAGTTTACAGTTGATTTTATAATTGGATTATAGTAATCAAAATTGATATATATTAATTAATTTGGATATATATTTGATTATATAGTTGGACTATTATAATCATTATAATATATTAGTACCACTAATCGTTGATTAAATAGTTGGACTATTGTAATCAAGATAAAATTGAAAAGTTGGATATTTAAAATATAATCTGGGATTAAAATATTTTAAATAATTTAATTTTCAAATTGGGAATAAATAATAGGTTACTTTATTTGATAAAATAATTTATTATACCTTAAGCCCAAAATTAAGCAAAATAAGTAGAGCATAAAATCTTTGGAAGATTTATGTGATGATGACTTTAGTGCTTAATTTAATATACTTGTCATAAATCTAATTTTAGATTTAAGAAGTATTAAAATTGCAATTTATAATTCTTGGAGAATTAATTGACTATTCTAGAGGAGATAAAGTCAAAATTTGCAATTGGGCATGTAGCACGAGGTGCACATCGTTTCGATATTCTAAAAACCCAAGGCTTGGCCTAAGGTTTCTGAAATATTGAAAAGGATAATTGACATATCCCAAAGTGACTACCATTTGGATATGGCAGACACGAAGGAATTAAAGAAAGGGCAAGGCTCTTACTTTAAAAATGTTTGTCTTAGTTATGTTCACAGCTAGTATTGAAATTAGATTTTAAATACTTAGTGTGGTACATAAAATGTATGTATTGATGTTCAGAATCTGCTTTGAGCAGGATACTGACTTCAAGCTGAGATTGCTCTGCGAATCGGAAACGGGACGAAAGTCGCTGTTTCGACCGTAGATACCTAAGTTTAGGAACTACCCTTCGGGTGTGTACTTAAATTAGGAACTGTTATAATGTAACTAGTTTTACTAGAGACATTATCTCTATATCAGTGCTTAATCCATTGTGGATAAACCTTTATATTCTAGAACACTAAGTGTTTCATTATATAAAGATGATACTGAGATAAACACATTAGATGTGAATAACAGAATTTATATTTTGAATATAATTAAAATCTCAAACATATAAAATGACAAATAAATAGCTCAAATTGATTTGATCAATAGAGACTTATTTGTGGCATTGTTGTCTGGGACACAATTATACAAGACTCGTATATCCACACTTTTGAAGAGTGGACACTAGGACTGATTTGACTATTCAAATAAAGTCTACGAATCTAGTTTGTTAGGTAAAGTACCTAAAACACTGTTTACTTGGTAATAGTGTAAGTGCCACCGATCTGTTAGCCCTATTCATGGTGAAGTAAGTGGGCCCATATCTAGCTAGGCTAGATGTGAACTTGAATATTTCGTGACCTTAACGGATGTGGCATCACGTTATGGTTATGTGTTTCTTTTGAAGAACACAGATCATAAACTTTTAGAGTTTCGACACGAAATAGACAAACAGATCGGCTATAGTATTATACCGTCACGGTAAGACCGTAATGGAAAATACTTAAGCAATAAGTTTCTTATATACTTGAAAGAGTATAGTATTCTTTCAAATGAGGACTCCTCCGGAACACGTCAAAGTGACGGTGTGTCCGAACGGATTAACCGAATCATGTTAGACATGATAAGGCTAATCATGAGTCGCTCTGAGCTACCATTTCCTTCAACGGATAAGTTTTAACAGTGCAATAACTTATTTAGAATAAGGTTCCATATAAATCTGTTTGACAGATGTCATATAGGATATGAACAGGGAAGAAACGAGGTTTCTCATTCCTGATAATTTGGGTATGCCAGGCATAACGTTTGGATGATACCAAACTAAGGACCCAAATTGGATAAGTGCCAATATAGGTTATCCTAAGGGAAACCATAAGTATAGTACTTATAAATCTCACATGAGAACAATGTGATTGTTGCTCACCATGCGGTTTTTCCTGAGAGGAATACCGATATGCATGGTCAGTGGGAGGATAGTGATACTCGATGAAAATCGGAGTAATACTGTTCAAGGCACGAAGTCCTTAATGGAACACAAATAGTTCATCTATGATGAATCTATACCATTAATCTTCAAACACACAAGACACTCATAGATCGGATAGAGTCAGAAAACAACCTAGGGTATGGGTTTCTGATCTAACCTCATAAAGATGTCAATCTTATGAAGGTATACCAACCGACTACGTTTTGAGGAAGTGATACAAGGTATCGACTCCCTATTATGGCAAAGTGCCATGAGTCCGGAATGGATTCCATGTTTAACAACTATTTTGGATACTAGTTGTTGTACCACAAGGCATTGTGCCTATGGTACATTAAACGTCTTCAAGGAAGACATACATGGAAGGCAACATACCAACGTACAAAGCCGGGCTTTTGACGGAAAGGTATCGTTATCAACATTGTGTTAATAACGGTTCAACCTTTTACCTGTTGCCATGGTAAATCCATTTTGAAGATGCTTGTTGATAACTGCCTATTTCATTTATGAAATGTGTGTCAGTTATAGATCAAAATCGCTTTCCTGAAAAGGAAACCTTTTGGAGGATGCTTACAACATCCTGACGATTTTGTATAACCGACAAACAAGGTTTGCGGGTTATTCGATCCATGTTTGGATTGAAACAAGCATAAGGTTCTTGGAACTGACGTTTTGAAATAATCATAATGGTTTATGATTTGACTCAAAACGAAATAATTCTTGTGTATATATAAGGAGGTTAGGGGGAGGGCACTGACAATGAAATTCCCATAAAGCAATCGGTGAAAGCTTGGCTTTCATAAGAAATTCTCCGTAGAATTCTGGGGAGTAACAACCTTTATTCAAGGAATAAAGATCTACTGGATAGATTTGGAGTTGTTAACACTCTCTGGGAAATTGTACATTTAAAATGTACTTGATAGGGTGTCTCATACGCTTCGAGCATATGAAGTCACGATCAGGTCAATCCAAGTGATAGTCACTGGATTGAACATTAAGAAGATCTGTTAGTATCTGAGAGAACTAAAGATGTTGTCTTAAACTATGGAGAAGGACAACTTGAAGTGACTGGGATCACTGCTACAAGTTTCCAAACAATTAAATACTACGGTACTATAAAGTTTAAATAACGGGACAGTGAGCTGGAAATATTCCGAGCAAGATAACTGTTGCCGAATAAACAACAAATGCGGATTATTGCTGCAGCTGAGGCAGCAATAGAAGCCATTTGGATCGAAAATAAATCTAATTAGATTAGATATAGTTCTTTTAGCAGCTGAGCTAGGCGTCAGCACAGGCTAAGGAATTAAAGGTCTCATCGACGATCCAGATATATACTTCTATATCATCTGATTCGTTCGGATCATCATCGTGGCGATGTGATGATCGTGTAAATCGCGTCAGACGATAATTAAGCAAATCCGCTGACGAAAATCTTTTCTCAGCAATTTGAGCGAACCGTACATAGTTCGGGTGTTAGACACTCGAGTGACTGGCTATGTGCCAAGTGGGAGATTGTTGGATAATATGACCCATAGCGTCACTATTTGTACAGATCACAGTGTTGTTTTACAAATTAACTATGTGACAAGGAAATTGCACTCTCATCATTTGTGATTAGATCACCATAGATGTATAAATGAAGAGAGGTCCATATGATTAGTTCCTGGATTGAGATGATATGAGACAGTGTATCAGTCCCCGAAGGATTAATCATTAAATATCCCTAGCCGGAGTATTATCGAGACTGGACATCGATAATGTGGAATAGGCTAGTATTGCACTTGTGTGCGTTGTGAGGGCACAACGGCATAGTTCTCATATATATAAGTATTGGATACTTATGCAAGTGCGATAGGAGGTCGTGTTTCACCGATGGTACGGGAAACAGCTTCGCTCTGGATAGACCCTCGGAATCCCATTGGTATTATGACTATGTGTCTATGGGAGGCCGAAATCAAGGTAGGTGTGTATGGTCTTAACCTGAGACTTACATCGCTAATACTTACGATAATCGATAGACTTTGTCTTGGTGGTACAGGGCTTTAACCGGTTCTGCGTACACCACTTCTGGGTTTATCAGAGAGTCGTAGTGTATTGGGTGTGATGTCAAGACGGAAGTATCACTTCAGTCATAGTGGAGATGATGTCACGCAGGATACGGTACTAGTGCTCTTGAGTGATGCGCATCCAATCATGATATTATGACCAGGTCATGATATCTGATTATAGAGACTAGTTACCAGACATCCGACATGTGCTTCGGACGGGGCAGACACTTATCCAGCCCCAGCCCTAGCACGTGACTATCCGATACTGGGCGACCGATATACACAATACTACGGTATACTACGCTTGATACAGATCTATATATTCCTGTAAGAATATTTCTGGAGAATTGGGTAGGCATGGCGTTTTGCTAGAAGCCAACCTTGTCTTGTAAATCGGTATAAACGTAGTACGAGGTACTTACGTGTTCGGATAGTCCGACGACCGTATTTACTGCCAACATATCCGGAGATCTCATGGGTCGCTTCCTGAAGATTCACCGATGACGTATGACTCGCACTTTAATTAATCTGGGATTAATTCGATGAGAGAGAAAATTAATCTGGGATTAATTACGGAGATATTTTATCTCGGATAAAATATCGTTAAAGAGAGAGAACGATTAATTTGGAATTAATCGATAAATTAATATATTCGATATATTATAACGAAATTAGATTTCGACGCGGAATTGAAATTGGATTTTAATTCGGGCGAACGAATTAATTTAGAATTAATTCGTTAGCGACGTGAATAGTGAATTCGCTAGGCGTAATCATTTAATTACGACGCGACGGAAAATTCGTTAATTTGGAATTAGCGAACCCGAGCCCGAGAGTGATTGCGAGCGCATTCGCATTTCGAATTCGAGCGCGGCACGCAAGTCACATCAAGCGTCAAATCGTTAGTCACATCATGCGAAATCAATTGTCACTTTGAGTGATGTGACTTGACAACATGTCACTTTATTAAAGTGATGTGATGTGACTTAAAGTAAAAGTAGAAGTGATGGGTGAAAAGTTGATTGAAAGCTTTTGCTTTTTGCTTTTGACTTTTAATAAAGTTTTGTATATCTTTTATTTACTTACTTGGTAAATAAAATATAGAAAGGGATACAAAAAGGCATCACTTTCTCTCTCTTGTATTAACATTCACGGTTTTGGCAAAATGGAGCCAAAAATGGTTTCTCTCTTCTCACGGTCTCCTTGACCGATTTTCTTCTTCATTTTTCTGGTTTTTCACACAAAATGGAGAAGCTTTTGATCTTGTAGCAAGATCTAAGTGCTAGCACACTCATGGAGGAATACAAAGGTGATAGGGAAGTGAGTTTGTGAGCTTGGAAAGCTTGAAGCTTGGAGCTTCAATGGAGTCTTTCATGGCCGATTTTTAGGAGCATCAAAACAGCCCCACCGTGCAGTCCACTGCAGTTCAAGAAGGCCCAAAACCGAGCTTGGAGGGAGGCAGAAACATGAAGTGGGAATTTGGTTCATCTTTGTTGCATCTCTACCGATCAATGTGAGTTATTCCGCACCTCCTTTGATATGTATTCAACTCGTTTATGCATGATTTATGATCCTTGGGACTTGATTGAAACTCAACAGGTGAGGCCCACATCAGTATAATTTTGGGGGCGAGGCGCACATCAATATCAGTTTCGGGGCGAGGCCCACATTAGTATCGGTTTGGGGGGCGAGGCGCACATCAACATCAGTTTGGGGGCGAGGCCCACATCAGTATAAGTTTGGGGGCGAGGCCCACATCAGTATCAGTTTAGGGGCAAGGCCCACATCAGTATCAGTTTGGGGGGCGAGGCCCACATCAGCATCAGTTTGGGGGCGCGGCCCACATCAATATCAGTTTGGGGGCAAGGCCCACATCAGTATCGGTTTAGGGGCGAGGCCCACATCAGTATCAGTTTGGGGGTGAGGCCCATGTCAGTATCAGTTTGGGGTGAGGCCCACATCAATATCAATTGGGGGCGAGGCCCACATCAGTATCAGTTTGGGGATGAATCCCGGGGGGGAGCGAGGCCCACATCAGCATCAGTTTTGGGGATGAGTCCCAGGGTCGTGACCCACATCATCAGTAGTTTTGGGGATGCTTCCCAGGGTTGAGGCCCATATCATCATCAGTTTTGGGGATGAGTCCTAGGGGCGAGGCCCACATCAGCATCAATTTTGGGGATGAGTCCCGGGGGCGAGGCCCACATCAGCATCAGTTTTGGGGATAAGTCCTAGGGTCGTGACCCACATCATAATCAGTTTTGGGGATGAGTCCCAGGGCCCTGACCACATCATCATCAGTTTTGGGGATGCGTCCAAGGTCGTGACCCACAATGTCAGCGGTATTGGGATGCGTCCCAAGGTCGAGGCCCCCGTTGTCGGTTGCAGTTATTGGGATGTGTCCCAGGGTCGATGGCCCCCTACATCATCAGTTCCAGTTTTGGGATGCGTCCCAAGGTCGTGACCCACATTGTCAGCGGTATTGGGATACGTCCCAGGGTCGAGGCCCCTGTTGTCGGTTGTAGTTCTTGGGATGCGTCCCAAGGTCGATTACCCCATGTATCATGAGTTCCAGTTTTGGGATGCGTCCTAGGGTCGTGACCCACATTGTCAACGGTATTGGGATGCGTCCCAGGGTCGAGGCCCCTGTTGTCCGTTACAGTTATTGGGATGTGTCCCATGGTCGAGGACCCACTGTAACAGTAGTTGCAGTTCTGGGATGCGTCCTATGGTCGAGCACCCACTACATCATCGGTTACAGTTAATGGGATGCGTCATAGGGTCGAGGCCCACTGCATCATCAACTCCGTTCGGAGCAGCAGGCAAGTCAGGTGGCAGCTGGCGAGCCATGTAAGTAAAAATGCATTGCATAACTTTGATAGGATTGTCATTGTCACACACTACACAAGTCCCATAAAAGTGGGGGCGACTGTAGGCACTTTATTTTTGCATATAAGTCCCGATGATGAGTGGCACATGGAGACACTACCTCTTTAAATTGTGGAAGTCGCGGGAAACAGACGTCGGAAGAGAAGAGTCAGAAATTGACACCTTGGTGGATTTAATTTGCTTGTTTAGCTTCGGGTTCACTTGTTAGACCTCTGTTTTAAAACACATCATTAGCCCAAACCCCCACAAGACACACACCAAGCCCATCCAAAGCCCATTTCACCCAAGCCCAATCCAAAGATAATTAAAACATTTAAAACACATGTCATAAATTAAATAAAATCTCTTCCTAATTTAATAAATCACCTTCCTAATTACCAAAGATTTAAATTCAATTAATTAATTCACTCACCAAATTTAAAGATATTCCCCATCAAAATTACATAATTTATTTCCCTTTTAAAATTAATTAAGATACACACATATTTACTTGATTTCTTTCCTTTTTAAAATCCCATGCACAAAGAAAACCCTAATAGCCTTACACGTCCCCTCTCTTTCTTCTCTCACTCTCACGCACAACTTCCCTCTCTCTCTCTATATAAATAACAACAAACCCTAAACACGAGGCCTCTCCTTCATCACTCACAGCCGCTTCCAACAAAACAAAAGCAACCTCACCCCTTAGACAGCCACGCCCTTCTCACCAAGCCGAATCAAACCCTAGCTCATCTATCTCCCCCACTAAGCTCAAACACCAAATAAACCCTACTAACCACGCAGCTCTCTCATTAAAACCACAAAAACCGACCAAAGCTAAGCCCCCATCAGCCTCTCAACTCCACTCACGCACCCTCTGACCAGCCTACAACTCACGCACCAATAAACTCCCCACTTCACGTTGAAGCCTTCAACAGCCCCTTTCACATTGAAGATTTCACCAGCCCTTTTCACGCACAACAACTCCCCACTTCACGCTGAAGCCCTCAACAACCCCCTTCCCGTTGAAGCCTTCACTAGCCCTCTTCACGCACAACAACACCCCTCTCCATCAAGCAGCCCTGGACATAAAGCAGCCACTGACCGAATAAATAACACACAAACACTTGCCCTCCTTCCACGCACAATAATACCCATCCAGCAGCCCTAAAGCCACGCCAAAACAGCAACCAATACTTCCACATATATCCTCCACAAACTGCACTTAAAACAACCTAAAAACTGCCCAAATTACCGCATAAAACAGCAGCCCCGATCCCCTTTAAAACAAAAAAATATTTCCTTATTTACCGTAAAATAGTGACCATAAAATACAGTGAAAACAGCAGCAAAACGGAGTAAAAATAGCAGCCCAAATAGCGAAATAGTGAAAGGAAAGGTTGAACCAGTGAACCGGAGGAATTAAGGAGCATCAACCCTTCCGACAACCGCATACTGCACTTCCGATAGACGACTAAAGAGGTTAGACCTGATGGCACCCCTTTTTATTTATTCTCATTTATTTTCATTTATTTTCTTACTTTATTTCGCATGAGTATTGTGGATTGGTGCATGATGTGATTTCCGGATGAATGGAATATGTGTTCTCTCTTGTGATATATCGGATGGAAACCTGGACGTAAATTCCGTAGCCGAATCCGAATGGACGGTATTACGGTTTGCACTCGAGATACAATGCCACGTACCACTTGAGAGATTCACATGTTTCGTTTCATCCAACCTTGTGTTTGAGCATGATTTAGTCGTCAGTATGTTATTACTTTCTGCATGTTACTTATTTATGCATTGTAATGTAATGTGAATGGGCAAATCAAGTTAGATTAAAGGTCATCCGCTTCGGGGGATGAAAAACCTAAGGGCTACCTTTGCCACGACATTTTGCCCGCCGGATGAAGTATGTTTGATTGAATGTGAGATATGTTTAATCAGACATACGGAGTTCCACATTATTGTCTCATTCATTTGTATGCATTCTGCCTCATTCCGTTCGAACGCGTTTACGAACGCTACTCAAACACACATCTATTTTGTTTTATCATGCATCAGGTCTTACCCCGTTCGAACGTGTTTCCGAACGCTATACGAACGTGAACATTCTGTTTACCGTTCGAACGTGTTTTCAAACGCTACACAAACGCACATACAGTGCACGAACTTCTTTTCGTCACATTTCATGCATGCTTGCTTCGTTGATCATTTCTTTTTTACCATATGATTAGTCACATCATTTCATTATTTACGCTTAGAAAATTATCATCCATTTATATTTCGCATTTATTTATTCGATATGCTAATGAGATTGTGTGCTCGCTTTTATTATTAATGCCTTTATAGTTGTTATTAGTTACATTATTGCATTTTATTATTTAATACGTTCCTGAATTATGTATTTTGCCTTCATTTTTTCTTTTACGATTATGGGTGTGGAAACTTGCATGTTGCTTAAATTATCTGGTATGTGTTGCATGAGATTTGGTTGTACTATTGCATAAATCTTTTCATTACAAGTGGCATAAGTAAGGGACCATTCTGAACCCAACGGTTTGAGGTCTTCCCTTGCAAGGGGTTAGTGCGGCCTTAAATCTTTTTCCCAGTTCACACCGGGTGGCGACTCTATTTTTAGTTCTCCGGTTTAGTCCCCTGCGGGCTACTCCGTACTCCCAACCAGGCCGCGAACCTGGAACATCGTCGCCGATTTCTGTGTCCTACACTGCCTTGACCAAATATTACACTGCTGCATTCTTGAAGATGAAGTTTTAAGCGTACATACATTTTACCATTCCCATGCTTGTGGAGGCCATTTCTCAGTAAAAAAAGCTGCTGTAAAAATCATGCAATGTGGTTTTTATTACCCACTCTATTTAAGGACACAAATGGGTTTTGTCATTCCTGTTAAAGATGTCAAGGATTAGGTGCACTATCCCATCGTCATATGATGCCTCTTAACCATATTCTTGTCATTGAAGTATTTGATTGTTGGGGTATTGATTTTATTGGACCTTTTTCCACTTTCTTTTGGATGCCTTTATATTCTTCTTACAGTAGATTATGTGTCTAAATAGGTTGAAACAGTGGCGTTCCGAGCAAATGCCAACACTACTGTTGTTAAATTCTTAAAGGAACAAGTGTTGTCACGCTTTGGCACCCCACGTGTCATTATTAGTGATCAAGGGACACATTTTTGTAATCGCTTATTTGAGGACTTAATGCGCAAGTATGGTGTGGTGCACAAGATTTCTACTGCTTATCGCGCACAGATAAATGGGCAGGCCGAGTTAGCAAATAGGGAGATAAAACAAATATAAGAGAAAATTGTAAACCCCGACCGCAAGGATTGGTCTTTACGACTTCCAGATGCACTTTGGGCATACCACACTGCTTATAAATTCCCACTTGGGATGTCTCCTTTTATGCTTGTATTTGGAAAGGCTTGTCATTTACCTATTGAGTTAGAATATAGAGCCTATTGGGATATTAATGTTAGACAGTTATGACCCATAACGTCACTATTTGTAAAAGACATTGTGTTTTTGTAAAAAATAATTATGTAGCAATGGAAATTGCATTTTATCATTTCGTAATTAGATTACTTAAATGTGTGAATGATGAAAGTCCTTATGATTAGTTCCAGATTGAGATGATATGAGACAGTATCAATCCACGACGGTTTAATCATTAAATATCCATAGTCGTAGTATTATCGAGACTAGACATCGATAATGCGGAATAGACTAGTATCGCACTTGTTCGTGTTATGGAAGCGTAACAGCATAGTTCTCATATATTTAAGTATTGGATACTTATGCAAGTGTGGTAGGAGGTTGTGTTTTACCGATGGTACGGAAAATAGCTTCACTCTGGATAGACCCCACAAAATCCCATTGGTAGTATGACTATGTGTCTATGGGAGTCTGTATCAGGGTAGGTGTATTTGGTCTTAACCTGAGACTTGCATCGCTAGTACTTGCGACAATCAATACGCTTTGGTTTTGGTCGTCCAGGACTTTAACAGGTTCTGTGTACACCTCTTCTGGGTTTATTGAGAATCATAGTGTATTGGGTGTGATGTCAAGATGGAAGTATCACTTCAGTCATATGGAGATGATGGTCACGCAGGGATACAGAACTGGTTCTCTAAAAGGTTACAACCGTCGGGATAATATGACTAGGTCATGATTATCCGATAATAAAGAGACGAGTTGCTTGTGATCCGATATATGCTTCGTACGGGGCAGACACTACTCCAGCCCCAGGCCTTGCATGTGACATCCGATACTGGATCATGAGATACGCAATACTACGTATACTACGCCTGACATAGATCATGTATTCCATTAAGAATATTTCTGGAGAATTGGGTAGGTATGGCGCTTTACTAGAAGCCAACATTGTCTCGTAAATCGGTAAGAACGTAGTACAAGGTACGTACGTGTTCGGATAGTCCGACGACCGGATTTACTGCCAACATATCCAATGATCTCCTGGGTCGCTTCCCGAAGATTCACCGATGACGTATGATTCGAACTTTATTAATCTGGGATTAATAGCCGAGAGACTTTATCTAGGATAAAGTACTATTTGAAGAGAGAGAGAACGATTAATTTGGAATTAATCGATAAAATAATATATTCGATATATTATACGAAATTGGATTTTGACGAGGAATTAAAATTGGATTTTAATTCGGGCTAACAAATTGATTTAGAATTAATTCGCAAGTGATGTGAATAGTAATTTTGCTAGGCATGATTATTTAATTAAATTTGATTTAATTACGACGCAACGTAAAACTCGTTAATTTGGAATTAACGAAACCGAGCCAGGAATGTGTTTGAGACGCCACTCCGATTTTGAATCAAGTCCGGCCGCAAGTCACATTCTGAGTCACATCACTTGTCACTTTAGTGATAGATATCTAAGTTACCTTTTTGGTGAGTGACATGCAGTCACTATTCATGATGTTGGTTGGTGTGGGCATTTAATGCCATTTTGGAGCCAAAAATTTTCTTTGACTTTGGTAAAGCATATACCAAATCTTTTGGTAATTGTTTTTAGAAAACAAAGAAACAAAACACAAAAACTCTCTCCCTCTCTCTCAAGCCAAACCGTGAGCCTTGGAGGTAGAAGGAAGAATTGTTTTTCTTTTAAATCTTGCTAGCACATTCAAGGAATCAATACAAGGTGATAGGGAACCGAACTAAGAGCTTGGAATCCTTAAAGCTTGGAGCTTGTTCAACTTCATCAACAAAAGGGAGCCTTGGCCGAATCATTCAAACAAGCAAAGGAGAAAGTTTTGTTGATCATCACATCCAAAGCCGTTCAATGTAAGTGTGTTTCCGCCATTCTTCCTTGTGTATTCATTCTATTTCATGGCTTATATTGATCTTGGGACCACCCTAGAAACCAACAATGGTACCATGGAGCAAGGTTTGAGCATAAAAATGATTAGGGTAAAATTTGGGTAAAATTGATTGAAGCATGATTTGATGAAATTGTTTGATTAAGTATGCTTGTATGTTGATAACATGGTGTTATACATGATCAATTTCATGAAAAGTTGATTGGATCAATTTTCCCCAAATATTGAGGCATGGCCGAATGTGTATTACCCTTGTCAGTCATGGTATTTTTTGTTTTTGATCATTGGATGAGTTGAAAAATATGGGCAATGTTGATTTGTAATCCAATCGGATTGAAAACGAAATCGGACAAATATAACCCCTAAATGCCGTGAGCTTGTAAGCATGTAATGACTTGATTTTTTGATTCAAAAATGTTGGACATAAGTTGAAAAAAAGAGTACATGATTAATTGATTAAATTTGTATTTTGGAAATATGGATTTAGATAATTAATTGATGTATTACACTTTAGTTAATTGAATTTTAAAATTTGGAATATTGAAATTTGATTAAATGGGCTTGATTTTGAATTGGGCTTGTAATTGTTGTATTTGGGCCTTATGGACTTGGTTGGGCTAAGTAGGTTTGGGCCAAATGGATTGGATCCATATTGGGCCTAAATCAATCCATTAAGTCCAAATATAACAAATGGGCTTTAAATGTTTAATTGGGCCTAATGGGCCAAAATTGGTTTCTTGGCAAATAAGGGTGATTCCTTACTTGGGCCTTGGTATTTGGGTTTGACCCATAGTGACCAAAGCCCATGCCTTATGAAATCAATTGAAAGACCATTGGACTTTTAATTAAACAACATTGGATGTTAATTAGGCTTTGAGACCTATTTAGATTAGATTTGGAATCTAAGTCGTAAAGCGCATTAAAAAGTATAGATATTTAATTTGGAATTAAATAAATGAATTAGTATTGAATACGAATTAAATTAGATTTAACGAGTAGTTTGATATAATTCAAGAATTCGTACTTCGAGTACTTATTCACAAACGAGTTGGACTCGCGCAAATCAAATCATTGTTTGAACATTGGATGATCACTAATATTCAATGATTAATTAATTTGATTAGATTGATTGAATAACATGCTTGAATGAATACATGGATGTGATGAATGAATAACATATATCAGATGGATATTAGAAGGGAAAGGGCAATTTTAGAAATTGTTGTAAATTTAGAATTTATAAATTGAACTTGCGTGTCCAGCCTTCTCTCTTTATTGATTCTTTGTATTCTCTTCTCACCTAATTCCCCTCAATGTTAATGAGGTTTCTATTATTGTATTATGTAATTGGGTAGAAGTACAATAGTGCTAGCCGGTGAGAGGAAAGAGAGTGATTTGTTCTAGGAACAAGCTGTTGAATATCCATCTGCATATCGTTATTAATTTACTTTCCGAGCCTTATTATGCTTTTAGAATGCATGCTTAAGGGTATATGATGAGACCTAACAAAGATAATAAATTGGTTGCCAATTTAAGTGAAAAACCCTCAAAACATATTAAGGGTTTTCCTTCCATTGAGTGATTCTTACTCAAGATCCAAAATTGGCATTGGTTTGTTGGCCAAAGTCAAGACCTTTGTCAATTGCGGATGTGTTTGAATCATGACAGCATTGTTACATATCGGTGTCTTGTCCAAGTCGTGATTTTTTGGCCAAAGTCAAGATCACTTCTTGTCCATCGACATTGATTACAAAGCTTTCCAAGGTCAATGGGTCCCGCTTAACTTGAATCATTAAGCTTGTTGTGCCAAAGCCAAGGCTTAGTTGATTCAGAGGAAAAAGGTTAGGAAAATATATTGGATATATTGGCATATATATTGTATATATGTTTCGAACTTGGAGGTCCACCTACCGGATCTAGGAATTGGATGAGATCCAATTGATCTTCGAGATCTACCTAGTTAAATATCATATAACTTGTTGGCCAAAGTCAAGGTTGTGCTTTATTTAACGGGATCCTAGCCCACTAGGAAACTGAGTTTCCCGAGTACTCAACAGAGGGTTAGAGGCTTGCCGAAAAATAGTGGGAGGCTAGTATTGAATTTGCAATTTCATTCAAATACTTAGCTTTACGCGCTTTCAAATATTTCGTCAAAATTATTTTATTAGTTGGACTAATATAATGTTATTTTTCTTGTAACAGTTAGACTGTACCCTACATTGTTAATTGGATAATTAGATTATCACAGTTAAAATGACTGGAAAGAACAGTGTTCGGGACATCATCATGGGCGATAATGTCTTCAACGACACTAACGTTTCCGATTAGGACATGAATATAAGGATAGTCCTTGGATCCGAGAGGCTGCTATATACTATAGAGAGACCTCTTGGGCCTAAGCCAAGATCTGATCAGTTGCTCGAGCTAGATCTTTGGAAGACACATAGTGATGATAATGTAACTACTCAATCTATCATGCTTTCTGCTATGACTCAGCAATTCCATCGACAGAACAAGGGATTAGATCCCTATACTATGTTGGTGAAGTTGAATGATCTACACCGATCTAATCTTAGATCGCAGAGATATGAGTTACAGAAGAAGCTCTTCCGCGCTCGGATGTCGAAGGGTACATCTATTGAACAACATGTGACACAGATGATTGCCAATATTGAGCAGCTTGGACAAATGGGGATTTTCTTTGAGATAGAGACCTCAATAGATTTGATCTTGCAGTCTCTCCCCGACACTTGGAGTTGGTTCATCATGAACTACAATATGATGAACCAAGAGCATACTCTTGGAGAGCTGATGTCCACGCTGCGTGAGGTAGAAAAGGAACTTCTTAAGGGCAAGAAGCGCGAGGTGCACTTTGCTTCTACATCTCGGACTTCGAGGGCTGGGCCCAAAGCGACTGGAGATGTTAAAAAGAAGAAGCATAAGAAGGGAAAAGGCAAAGCGTCAAAGGCTTCTGGGAAGCCAAAGGACAAGTCTCAGGATGTATGCCTCCAGTGTGACAAGCGGGGTCACTGGAAGCGTGACTGCCGCGAGTACAAGGCGCTCCAGAAAGAGATAAAGGTGAGCAAGGCACCGGCCCCAGGTATGTTTGTTATAGAAATAAACATGACTACTTCTAGTTTTAAAAATTGGATTTTTGATTCTGGTTGTGGTACTCACATTTGTACTGATGTGTAGGATCTGCGGATTAGCAGGAAACTGGCGTCAGGAGAGATTGACCTGCGTGTTTGAAATGGGTCTCCAGTCGCCGTTTTGGCCGTTGGCACTTTTGTTTTAGAACTGCCCTCGGGGCATGTACTTGAACTTACAAACTGTTATTTTGTACCTAGTTTCACTAGGAATATAATTTATGTATCTATGTTAACCCAATGTGGGTACATTTTGTATTTAGAAACACTAGGTGTTTTATGTATAAAAATGATATAGAAATTTGCACAGCTGTTGCAAATAATGGTCTTTATATTTTGAATATAAATCAATCTCAAAATATAACAAACAAAAGGCTTAAAGTAAGTTATAAAGATGAAACTTATATGTGTCATTGTCGTAACATGATTTGTATGAATACATGAATGTGTTGTATGAATAATGTATATCGGATGGATATTAGAAGGGCGAGGGCAATTTTGGAAATTGTAATAAATTTAGAATTTATTAAATTGGACCTACGTGTCCAGCCTTTTATCTCATTATTCTTTGTATTTCTCTTCTCACCAATTTCCCTCAACGTAAATGAGGTTTCTTTATTGTATTATGTAATTGGGTAGAAGTTAGAATAGTTCTAGCCGAAGAGAGGAAATTGAGTGATTTGTTCTAGGAACAATTTGTGACATATCCATCCGCATATCATTATTAATTTATTTATCGCGCCTTATTATGCTTTTAGAATGCATGCTTAAGGGTGTATGATGAGACCTAGTCAAAGATAATAAATTGGTTGCCAATTTACGCGAAAAACCCTCAAAATATATTAAATGTTTTTCCTTCCGTTGAGTGATTCTTACTCAAGATCCAAAGTTGGCATTGGTTTGTTGGCCAAAGTCAAGACCTTTGTCAATTGCAGATGTGTTTGAATCATGAGAGTTTTGTTCCATATCGATGTCTTGTCCAAGTCGTGATTTGTTGGCCAAAGTCAAGATCACTTCTTATCCATCGACATTGATTACAAAGCTTTCCATGTCAATGGGTCCTGCTTAACTAGAATAATTAAGCTTGTTGTGCCAAAGCCAAGGCTTAGTTGATTCAGAGGAAAAAGGTTAGGAAAATATATTGGATATATTGGCATATATATTGTATATATGTTTCGAACTTGGATGTCCACCTACTGGATCTAGGAATTGGATGATATCCAATTGATCTTAGAGATCTACCTAGTTAAGTATCATACAATTTGTTGGCCAAAGTCAAGATTGTGTGTTATTTAACGGGATCCTAGCCCACTAGGAAACAAGGTTTCCCGAGTACTCAACAGAGGGTTAGAGGCTCGCCGAAAAATAGTGGGAGGCAAGTATTAGATTTGCAATTTCGTTTAGATACTTGCCATACGTGCTCATTTCAATATTTCGTTAATAAATTAATATATTAGTTGGACTAATATTTAATTGTTGTTTTAATTAAACAGTTGGACTGTATTCAAACTACTTCATTTATAGTTGATTATATAATTAGATTATAGTAATCAATATATTTGAATTTTACCCTTCATTTATAGTTGATTATATAATTAGATTATAGTAATCAATATATTTGAATTTTACCCTTCATTTATAGTTGATTATATAATTGGATTATAATAATCAATATATTTGAATTTTACCGATCATTTATAGTTGATCATATAATTGGATTATAGTAATCAATATATATTTGATTTTAACCAATAAAATTGTAATTAGTTATATAGTTAGACTATAGTAATCATTACATTAGATTGTACCTGAAATCGTTGATTGGATAGTTAGACTATTGGAATCAAGATAACTAAAAGATTAGTGTTTAAAACATAATCCTGGGTGAAAATGTGTTTAAACGACTTTAATTTTCAAATTGGGAATAAAATTTCAGGATGGTCCTGGAAACTAATAAGTTACTTTATTTGATAAAATAACATATTAGGCCTAAGCCCAGAGTTAAGCAAATAATAAAGCATGATCTTTGGAAGATTCATATGATGATAACTTTAGTGCTTAATCCATTATACTTGTCAAAAAGACTCCTTAATTTCCTAATTAGAAATAAGGATTAGATCCTTAAAGTATGATGAAGAAATTGAAGGATCTTCATAGATTTATTCTTAGATCTTAGAAGTATTAAATTACAATTAATAACTCTTGGAGAGTTCATGGCTATTCTCAAGGAGATAAAGCCAAAGTTTGCAATAAGGCAAGTAGCGCAAGGCGCACCTTACTTCGATATTCTAGAAACCCAAGGCTTGGCCAAAGGCTTCTGGGATATAGAAAATGGAAAAGGCAAAATCATTACTGTCTTCTAGGAAGACAAAGGACATATCCCAAGATGTCTGCTTAAACTGTTGCAAATGGGATCACTGAAGCGTGACTGCCGTATGGACAAAGCAGACATGAAGGAATTGAAGACGAGCAAGGCTCTGACTTCAAATATGTTTGTCATAGATATGTTCACTACTAGTATTAAAATTGGATTTTAAATACTAAGTGTGATACATAAATATGCATTGATGTGCAAAATCTGTTATGAGCAGGATACTGACTTCAATTGAGATTAATCTGTGAATTGGAAACAGGACGAAAGTCGCTGTTTTACCATAGATACCTAAGTTTAGGAACTACCCTTCGAGTGCGTACTTAAATTAGGAAACTGTTATAATATAACTAGTTTGACTAGAAACATTATCTCCATATCAGGGTTTAACCCATTGTGGGTATACCTTTATATTCTAGAACACTAAAGTGTTTTATTTTATAAAGATGATATTGAGATAAACACATTAGATGTGAATAACAGTATTTATATTTTAAATATAAATAAATCTCAAATATATAATATGACGAACAAATAGCTCAAACTGATTTGATTAGATAAGACTTATTTGTGGCAGTGTTGTCTGGGACACATTAAACAAGACTCGTATATCCACACTTTTGAAGAGTGAATACTAGGACGAATTTGATTCCATTCAAATGATGTCTACGAATCTAGTTTATTATGTAAAGTACCTAAAATACCTTGTACTTGGTAAAAGTGTAAGTGCCATCGATCTGTTAGTCCTCGTTCATAGTGACGTAAGTGGGCCCATGTCTAGCTAGGCTAAATATGGAAATGAATGTTTCGTGACCTTTACGGATGTGGTATCGTGTTATGGTTATGTGTTTCTTATGAAACACAAATCGGAAACTTTTAGAGTTTCGACACGAAGTAGACAAACAGATTGGCTAAAGTATTAAAACCATCACGGTTTGACCATGATGAAAATACTTAAGCAGTAAGTTTCTCAAATACTTGAAAGAGTATAGTATTCTTTCAATGAGAACTCCTCCTGGAACACGTCAATCTGACGGTGTGTCCAAATAGAGAAACCGAATTTTATTGGACATGATAAGGTTAATCATGAGTCGCTCTGAGCTACCATTTTCCTTCAAAGGATAAGCATTTAACAGTGCAATACTTATTTTGAATAAGGTTCCATGAAAATCTGTTTGACAGATTTCATATTAGATATGAACAGGAAAAAAACTGGGTTTTCTCACACCTGAAGATTTGGGATGCTGGGCATATGTTTGGATGATACCAAACTAGAACCCAAATCGGATAAGTGCCTAATTATTGGTTATCTTAGGGAAACAAAAGTATAATACTTATATAACTCACTTGTGAACAATTTAATTGTTGCTCGCCATGCGTTTTTCCAGAGAGGAATACCTAAATGCAGTGGTAAGTGGGATGAAAGTAAGACTCGATGAAAAATCAGAGTAATACTGTTCTATGCACCGATTTTTTAATGGAACACAAACAGTTCATCAAGGATGCAACTGTACCACAATCTTCGAATACACAAGAACCGCGTTAGTCGGAGAGAATCAGAAAAAAACCTGGGAGGTATGGGTTTCTGATCTCACCTCATAAAGATGTCAATCTTATTGAGGAAGACGAACTGACTACATATGAGGAAGTGATACAAGGTATCGACTCCCCGTTATGGCAAAGTGCCATGAAGTCCGAAATGGATTCCATGTATACCAACTATTTTTAGAGACTAGTTGTTGTACCGCAAGGCATTGTGCCTATTGGTACTATATAAGTCTTCAAGGAAGACATACGTGGATGGCAGCATACCAATGTACTAAGCTAGGCTTATAGCGGAAAGGTATCGTTATCAACATTGTGTTGATTACAATGAAATCTTTTACCTGTTGCCACGGTAAATCCATTTGGATAATGCTTGCTGATGCTGCATGTTTCATTTATGAAATATGGCAGCTGAACAAAAAATCGTTTTCCTGAAAAGGAAACCTTTTGGAGGATGTTTACAACATCCTGACGATTTTATCGTATCAAAACTAGCAAACAAGGTTTGCAGGTTATTCGATCCATGTTTGGATTGAAGCAAGCATTATGTTCTTGGAATTATCATTTTGATGTAATCATAATGGTTTATGATTTAATTCAAAACAAGAAATGATTCTTGTGTATATAGGAGGTTAGTGGGAGCGACCTGAAAGTGGCTGTCCTAAATAATGATGATATGTCATTTCTTGGAAATGATATTCCCATATTATAATCGGTGAAAGCTTGGCTTTCATGAAAATTCTCTGTAGAATTCTTGGGAGAAACAACATTTATTCTAGGAATAAAGATCTATTGGGATAGATTTAAAGTTGTTAACACTCTCTGAGAACTCGTACATTGAAAAATATTTGTGACCTGGTGTCTCATACGCTTTGAGCATATGGAGTCTGAAACAGGTCAATCCAAGTGATAGTCACTGGAATGATATTAAGAACATCCGTTAGTATCTTAGAGAACTAAGAATGATGTCTTAAACTATGGAGAATGAGAACTTGAAGTGACTGGGATCACTGCTGCAAGTTTCCTAACCGATAAAAAAACAACGGTACTATACAGTTTGAATAACAGAACAGTGAGCTGGAAATCTTCCAAGCAAGATACTATTACCGAATAAACAACAAATGTGGGTTATTACTGCGGCTGAGGCAGCAATAGAAGCCATTTGGGTCGATGATAAATCTAATTAGATTAGATATAGTTCTGAAAGCAACTGAGCTAGGCGTCAGCACAGGCTAAAGAATTAATGGTCTCAACAACGATCCATATATATACTTCGACTATTCATCTGATTCGTTCGGATCATACATCGTGGCGATGTGATGATCGAATAAATCGCATCAGACGATAATCACGCAAATCCGCTGACGAAAGCCTTTCCTCAACAGTTTGAGCGAACCGTACATAGTTCGGGTGTATGACACTCGAGTGACTGGCTATAGGCCAAGTGGGTGATTGTTGGACAATTATGACCCATAGTGTCACTATTTGTACAGATCATGGTGTTGTTGTACAAATTAACTATGTGACAAAGAGATTGGACTTTTATCATTTGTGATTAGATCACCTAGATGTATAAATGATAGGAGGTCTCTATGATTAGTTATTGGATTAAGATGATATGGGACAGTATCAGTCCACGAAGGATTAATCATTAAATATTCCCTAGTCGTAGTATTATCGAGATTGGACATCGATAATGTGGAATAGACTAATATTACACTTGTGCGCGTTGTGAGGGCACAATAGCATAGTTCTCATATATTTGGGTATTGGATACTCATGCAAGTGTAATAGGAGGTTGTGTTTTACCGATGGTACGGAAAACAGCTTCGCTCTGGATAGACCCCTCGGAATTCTATTGGTAGTATGACTATGTGTCTATGGAAGTCCGAAATCAGGGTAGGTGTATTTGGTCTTAACCTGAGACTTGCACCGCTAATACTTGCGACAATCAATATGCTTTGGTTTTGGTCGTCCAGGGCTTTAACCGGTTCTGTGTACGCCTCTGCTGGGTATATTGAGAATCGTAGTGTATTGGGTGTGATGTCAAGATGGAAGTATCACTCCAGTCATAGTGGAGATGATGTCACGTATGATACGGAACTAGTGCTCTTAAGTACATCAGTCATCGGGATGATATGACAAGGTCATGTTCATCCGATTATAGAGACTAGTTACCAGACATCCGACATGTGCTTCGTACGGGGCAAACATAATTCCAGCCCCAGGCCTAGCACGTGACATCCGATACTGGATAGACATACGTAATACTACGTATACTACGTCTGACAAAGATTATATATTCCAGTAAGAATATTTCTGGAGAATTGGGTAGGCACGGTGCTTTGCTAGAAGCCAACCATGTCTTGTAAATCGGTAAGCATGTGGTACGAGGTACGCACGTATTCGGATAATCCGATGACTGTATTTACTGCCAACATATCCAGGGATCTCTTGGGTCGCTTCCCAAAGATTCACCAATGACAGTTTATTTAAATAAGAATTAATATGGGATTAATTAAGAGAGAAAATTAATCTGGGATTAATTGAGGTATCATTTAATCTGGGATTAAATGTGTTCGGAAGAGAGAGAACGCGATTAATTTGGAATTAATCGGTAAAATAAATTTAATAGTTAAATTTGATTTTTCTATTTAATTTATTTGTATGGGCTAAAATTAATATATCGGATATATTAATATGAATTGGATTTCATTACGAAATTAAAGTCGGACTTTAATACGAACGAACGAATTAATTCGTAAACGACGTTCGTAATATATTTGCGAGGCATCGTTATTTAATTAAATTATATTTAATTATTTAGCGACGAAAGTTCGTTTAATCGGATTAAACGGATTCGAGCCGCGGTAAATGTTCGTAGAGACATTTTGAATTTTGAATTCAAAATGGTGGGGCCCACTTCACACATGTCACACATGTGAAGTGGTGGTTGGAAAGTGGTTGGCATTTATGCCAAAACCACTTACTTTCCAACCACTTGGTTTTAGTGAAACCAAGACTCCAACTACATGGTTTTGGGTGAAAAGGGTAAAACCTTTTAACAAAACCAAAAAGCCTTCTCTCATTTGTGTAGAGATTTTGATAATACACAAAGTACAAACCCTAGAGAGCACACCATGGGCGTGAGCTTCATCCTCTCATCTCTTTGATTTTGTTGCAATTTCAAATGAGCTAGCACTTCAAGGAATCAACTAAGGTGATAGGGAAACCAACTCAAAGCTTGGAATCAACACAAAGGTTGGATCTTGGAGATCTTCATTCAAAATTTTAAAAGCTCAAATCCATTCAATGTAAGTAATTCCGCAACTTATAATGAATTTATGTATACATTTTCTTGCTTATTAGATCCTTGGCATGTTCTAGGAACACTTACACTTTTTGCATAAGGTTTGATTAGAAAAACAAAACACAAAAAATTGAAAAGCTCTCTCCTCTCCCATTTTTCTCTCATTGCCGTGAGTTTCAAAGGAACAAAAGGAAGATTTTGTTGAAAAATCTTTCCAAAGTTAGCACTTAAAGAATCATACATAGGTGATAGGGAAACATCCATTGAGTTTGGAATCTCATTATCCAAGTTTGGAGCTCAACATACAACCATTCAAAGAGGAGCTTGGACCACTTCAAAGGAAGTAAAAGTTTTTTTATCAACACATCCAACGAACCGATCAAAGTGAGTATATTTTCCGTAACTTAACTTTGAGTATTCACATGTTTCATGCTTATATGTTCTTGGGATTGATCTTAGAGACCCAACAGACATCACACCAAACACACTACGATTCTCAGTATACCCAGAAGAGGCGTACACAGAACCTGTTAAAGCTCCGAACGACCAAAACCAAAGCATACTGATTGTCGCAAGTATTAGCGATGCAAGTCTCAGGTTAAGACCAAATACATCTACCCTGATTCGGATTCCCATAGACACATAGTCATACTACCAATGGGATTCTGAGGGGTCTATCCACAGCGAAGCTGTTCCCGGTCCAACGGTTAACAGAACCTCCTATCACACTTGCATAAGTATCCAATACTTAAATATATGAGAACTATGTCGTTAAGCTTCCATAACGCGCACAAGTGCAATATTAGCCTATTCCGCATTATCGATGTCCATTCTCGATAATACTACGACTAGGGATATTTAATGATTAAACCTTTTGTGGATTAATACTGTCTCATATCTTATTAATCCGGTACTAATCATAGGGACTTTTATCATTTATATATCCGAGTAATCCAATTACGAATGATAAAAGAGCAATTTCCTTTGTCACATAGTTAATTTTGTACAAGAACACCATGTCCTTTACAAAATAATGATGCTATAGGTCATAATTGTCCAACAATCTCCCACTTGGCCTATAGCAAATCACTCAATTGTCTAACACCTGAACTATGTATGGGTCGCTCGTACTTATACTGAGATATCACCTTCGTCATCGGATATGCAATGTTATCATCTGAGATGATCTTTTGATCTTGACATCGCCTTGATGTATGATCTCACAAATCAGATGAAACGGTCGAAGTACATACTTGGATCATTGATGAGACCGTAATTCCTTAGCCTGCATTGTAGCCTAGCTCAGCCGCTAACAGAACTACTCTAATCCAATTAAGAATTTTATAGATCAAAAAATGCTTCTTTTGCTGCCTCAGCCGCAACAATGTGTTCCACTTTTGTTGTTGAATCGGAAATAGTATCTTGCTTGGAAGGTTTCCAGCTCACTGTTCCATTGTTCAAACAAAATATGTACCATTATTACGACTTATAGTCATCTTTATCGGTTTGGAAACTTACAACGGTGAATCCAGTCACCTCAAGTTCTCCATTTCCATAAATTACGAAAGCATCATTAGTTCGTCTAAGATACTTAAGGATGTTCTCAACATCAATCAGTGACCATCACCTGGACCGGCCTGATTGTGACTCCACATGCTCAAAGTATATGAGACATCAGGTCGCGGACATGTCTTTCAATGTACGAGTTCTCGGAGAGTGCCAACAACTTTTAGATCTATCCCAGTAGATCTTTATTCCTAGAATAAAGGTTGCCTTTCCCAAGTATTCCATGGAGAATTTTAATGAAAGCGAAGCTTTCACCGATTGTAACATGGGAATGTTATTTCCAAGAAATAATACATCATCAATGTATAGGACAATCAATGTCAGTGCGCTCCCACTAACCTTCTTATATACACAAGAATCATCTTCGTTTTGAATGAAAACATATAACATTATGATCTCATCAAAACATTGGTTCCAAGAACGCAATGCTTGCTTCAATCCATAAATGCATCGATTTAACTTGAAAACCTTTGTTTGCATGTTTCGGCACGACAAAACCGTCAGGATGTTGTAAACATCCTCCAAAAGGTTTCCGTTAAGGAAAGCGGTTTTGACATCCATTTGCCATATTTCATAAACGAAATATGCAGCAATAGCAAGCATTATCCAAATGGATTTAATCATGGCAACAAGTAAAAGGTTTCGTCGTAATCGACACTATATTGATGACGATACCCTTTCGCTACAAGCCTAGCTTTGTACGTTTATATGTTGCTGTATTTCATGTATGTCTTCACCATGAAGACTCATTTGCTACCAATAGGCACAATGTCTTCTGATACATCAACTAGTGTCCAAACTTGGTTGTATACATGGAATCCATTTCGGACTTCATGGCACTTTGCCATAAATGGAGTCGATACCTTGTATCACTTCCTCATACGTAGCCGGTTCATTATCCTCAATAAGACTAATGTCTACGTGAGGTGAGATCAGAAACCGATACCTCTTAGGTTGTCTTCTGACTCTCTCCAACCTATACGGTTCTTGTGTATTAGAAGATTGTGGTGTTGGGTTTCTACGGTCTAACCGGGATCGATTTAAGCAATGAAACAATATGTGAATACATCAAGGAGGTGCAGAATACTCACAATGATCGGTTGAGCGATGCAATGAACACAAAAATCTAAGCTTTTCTCCTCCAAGACTCTCGGCAGTGGGCAGTATTTGTGTCCTCTAAATTTCAGCCATGGATGATCTCAAGCTCCAAGCTTTGTGATGTGATTCCATACTCACGGATGCGGTTCCCTATCACCTTCGCAAGACTCCGGAAGTGTGCTAACACTTAGGAATTTTTGCCACAAAAATTCCTTAGCTTCTCCTTCATTTTCATGGTAAAACCAGAATTTGAGGAAGAAGAAATGGCCCTTGGCCGAGTGAGGAGAGAGGAAGTATGTTAGGTTGGTGTGGATTTGTGTATCTAATACACTAAAAGGAATTTCAAAAATCCATTTACAAATTTTGCTTTCCAAAAGTCAAACCATTTAAAGCCACAACCACTTCCATCAACTATTCACATCACTCATGACAAGTTGTCAAATCACTCAAAGTGACTAGACATCACATCAATCGATTGGGTAGTGATTTGACGCTTGATGTGACTTGTGGGCTGCACTTTAATTCGCAATGCGAGTGCGCCCGCAAACACTCCCGGGCTCGAGTTCGCTAATTCCAAATTAACGAATTTTCCGTTGCGACGTAATTAAATAATTATGCCTAGCAAAATTACTATTCATGTTGCTAACAAATTAATTCTAAATTAACTCATTCGCCAGAATTAAATTCTAAATTTAATTCTGCGTCGAAATCCAATTTCGTATAATATATCGAATATATTATTTTATCGATTAATTCCAAATTAATTGTTCTCCCTCTTTAATTAATATTTTTTCCCAGATAAAATATCTCCGCAATTAATCCCAGATTAATTTTCTCTCTCATTTAATTAATCCCAGATTAATAAAGTGCGAGTCATACGTCATCGGTGAATCTTCGGGAAACGACCCATGCGATTCCCGGATATGTTAGCAGTAAATCCGATTGTCGGACTATCCGAACACGTACATACCTAGTACTACGTTTGTACCGATTTACAAGACAAGGTTGGCTTCTAGCAAAGCGCCATGCCTACCCAATTCTCCAAAAATATCCTTACAGGAATATGTGATCTATATCAGGCGTAGTATATATAGTATTGCGTATTACGATCCAGTATCAGATGTCACATGCAAGGCCTGAGGCTGGAAATGTGTCTGCCACGTACGAAGCACATATCGGATCTCTGGTAACTAGTCTCTATAATCGGATAATCATGACCTAGTCATATTATCTCGATGACTGCAGTACATAAGAGAACCAGTTTCGTATTCTACGTGATCATCATCTCCACTATGACTGGAGTGATACTTCCATCTCGACATCACACCCAATACACTACGATTCTCAATATACCCAGAAGAGGCGTACACAGAACCTGTTAAAGCCCTGGACGACCAAAACCAAAGTATATTTATTGTCGCAAGTATTAGCGGTGCAAGTCTCAGGTTAAGACCAAATACACCTACCGTGATTCGGACTTCCATAGACACATAGTCATACTACCAATGGAATTCCGAGGGGTCTATCCAGAGCGAAGCTATTTTCCGTACCATCGGTAAAACACAACCTCCTACTACACTTGCATGAGAACTATGTCGTTATGCCCTCACAACGCGCACAACTGTAATACTAGTCTTTTCCACATTATCGATGTCCAATCTCGATAATACTCTGACTAGGGATATTTAATGATTAAACCTTTATGGATTGATACTGTCACATATCATCTCAATCCGGAACTAATCATATGGACCTTTCATCATTTATACATCTTGGTGATCTAATCACAAATGATAAAAGAGCAATTTCCTTTGTCACATAGTTAATTTGTACAACAATAGTTAAGTAGAGCATGATCTTTGGAAGATTCATGTGATGATAACTTTAGTGCTTGATCCGTTAACCTTGCCGTAATGACTCCTTAATTTCGTCATCATAACTAATGATTAGATCTTTAAACTATGATGTTGAAATTGAAGGATCTTCATAGATCTAGGCTTAGATCTTAGAAGCATTAATTACAATAGAAAACTCTTGGAGAGTTAATGGCTATGCTCAAGGAGCCAAAGCCAAAGTTTGCAATAAGGCAATAAGCGCAAGGCGCATCTTACTTCGATATTCTAGAAGGCCAAGGCTTGGCCAAAGGCTTCTGGGATATAGAAAAGGGCAAAGGCAAAATCATTATAATCTTCTAGGAAGATAAATGATATATCCCAAGATGTCTGCCTAAACTGTGGCTAACGGGATCACTGAAGTGAAGACGGTGCCAGGTATAGCTAACACTGACTATTTGCTTCCATGATCCATTTCATCTCTTTTGCATGAATTTAATGATGTGCTGACAAAGGACATTCCTAGTGGGCTCCCACCCATTATAAGTATTGAGCACCAGATAGATTTCACACATGGCGCAATCATTCCCAATAGACCATCATACCGAAGCAATCTCGAGGAAATAAAGGAATTTCAGAGGTAAGTGTGGGAGTTGATGGAGAAAGTATGAGTCCATGTACGGTACCAGTTCTTCTAGTTTCTAAGAAAGATGGGATGTGGCGTACGTACGTTTATTGTCAAGTGATCAAA